>JBAMJV010005429.1:0-116348 GCA_037951105.1 Echinarachnius parma
ACGCATGCTGCAATGCGGACGCGTTTAGCTGCAACAATTGTACTTTTTTCAATTGCGTTAATTAACGCTTTAGAAATAATGATTTTCAATGATAATTATCTTCATACTAAAGGGACATTTGAAAAAATCAAACCCTATTTTATTCTTCTCTTACCATAAGCTAAACAACACGGTAGAAGAGAAACGAGGAAGCTCCAAGTAATTTTCGTGGATTTGGACACTTTAAAGGTATGACTTTAATTATATTTATAATTGTTTTTTAAATATTAATCATAAAAGGGACTTAGTAATATTGTCCAAATCCTCAAAATCCAATTGGAATTCTAGCGGTTCCCATACCTTGTTTTATTTGTATTAACAATAAAATAATGGGACAGGTTTCAGTTTTTCAAATTTCCATTTCGTTCAAAAGATATTTACAATTGAGGTGTTCGGATATGAACTTGTGTACGGGACCTTTTCAGTCGTGTACAAAGTAGCTGCAATGAACAAGTGAATATCACTTTGCATTTTCACTCATTTCTCGGACAAATAACATCCAATTAACTTGAAATTTTCACACATTACTTTCTGGACATATCCGATCACACCAATACACATTTTATTAACCCCGCATCACTTTTTGCACTTGTCAAGTTACTAGATCCCTTACAAAATCTGAAAATTAAAGGAAAAAATAAAGCCTGCAACAATAAATATTCAATAATTATAATTAATAAGTAAAATATTGGTTTTGGTATTGGTATGGTATATGCCCCGATCATGAATATTAATTTAAATGCACTTTCGCACCGTCGTCATATTCTTAATTCTTAATTAAAAGCGCTCGCTAAGGTAGATCATCATTTTCATGGCCTCTTTTACATTTAATTGTAGTTTTTTGTTTACAGTCTGTCGGAAAAGACTGCAATTAAATGGAAAAGAGGCCATGAAAACGATAGATTTGTTGATTTATCGCTAAAGCTGAACTGCTTTATCATAATTATTATTGTCCATCAAGAGTTGAGGATCTGTCTGGACGTAATATATTTGTCAAAATTATGGTCATTTTTTATCGGTCTGTCTGGACGTAATATATTTGTCAAAATTATGGTCATTTTTGTATGGTTTTATACAATGGTTTTGGATACACTGTGCACTATTATAATTAATCCTCGGTACATACAGTCGTTACAAAATTGAAGTTTATTCTAATCGGGTTAAATATATATTGGTTGGAGAATGGTGACAAATAGTAGTACAATTTGAAGAAAATTTAATACGTAGGACATGTTTGGCTTTTATAACTTTCAATGTAGGAAAGACTTGGTAAAGCTTAGAAGCTTAAAAGAATATTACATTAATTAGTGGGCATTCTCTACCAAAACATGCCTATGGCATGACAAAATGGATGGATGCTCTGGGCATGTCTGAGTAGAGAATGCCAATTGGTCATTTATAAGCTTAATTCAATGACTTCAGCATAGATTTGTAATAAGTAAGAATTAGATGACATGATTATTGAAAATGAATCTAATGATCAATGCAATCTTGTACATTTATGTTACAAGCTATTTATGTCTGCCAAATTTGTGGACGTGGTGCGTTCTCTGACAAGATCTCCATAATAAGGGAGACATTTGAAAAATCAAAACCCAAATCATGATTATAATCATTCTAAAAACTCCCAAGTGAATTTGGTTGAATTTACAACTTTTGGTCATGGATCACCTTAATTTACCAGTGAACATCTGTTATGTCATTATTTTTTCCAGGTGAGTAATACAGAACTCCTGCACACAGTTGTTGGGCTGTACGATACCTGCTTGCCCGACATAACACCACAGGTCCTCTATGCAACAGTAACGGGGAAAGGAGCCAAAACACTTATTTTGGTCAGGAATACCAAAGGTAATTTCTTTTCTAATTGTATCCAAGCATATATTAGTAAGTACTGAACTATTTAATTAAATTAAATGTACAACACATGTATGCATTCATTTCATGAATAATTGTGTGGTCCGGAACAAAAGTGCATCATATAGATCTTAACTTTCTCAGTCTTTCCCTTTCCTTTCTTATTGTTAGCATGGTACTAGCAATTATTCTGTTAATATATAATTTAATTTATGTCCCATTGTCTGATGTACAACACACGAATGCTATGCATTCATAATGAATGTATGTAGTGTACCAGTACCATTAACAAAAACCCATTGATTATTAACTGATGTAACCATTTAAAAAAACTTGCCTGTATTTCAATCAACAACAGAGCTCTTTCAAATGGTTCCAAACATCCAGTATTATGAATTGCATTATAATCTTAGTTAAATTCTTGTAAATGTTGCAAGAGATTTGCAGTAGATATATTTTTAAAACATCAAGTACTAGTTAATCATTGCATTAATTTTGGTTCAATATTCTCTCAGATGTTGCAAGGGATTTGCATTCGAGGCTGAAGAGGAAGGAGGAGTCGATAATCAAGAAACAGGATGAGGAAGATGCGGAACATTTGAACAATGGCATTCCTAAAGAGAATAGGGACTCTACCATCCCCCCTCCAAAGTCCTCCACACAGACGGGAAAAGAGGAGGAGGAAGATAATGCAGCTTCCTCAAAGCAACAGTTCTGCACTCCTGAACAGAATGGTGACTCCATCGATAACCCTCCTCCAAAGTCCTCCCAACAGACGGGAAAGGGGGAGGATAAGGATGTTGTAACGGAGGAGGAGGAGGAGGAGGAGGAGGAGGAGGAGGAGAATGCAGCTTCATCGAAACAACAGTTCTGCCAATCTGCATCAAAGCAGAACGATGTTAGCTCTCACATAGATCCAGAGAGGATTCCCCTCCTGAAGTTGCTTGATGGTGGTGAACCCAAGGTTGGGGAGGGGGACTCAGCAAAAGGTTGCCATATTGACAAGGATACCTCAGGGGAGGCTATACAAGGTTGTCATGGTGATGAGGATGGAGTAAAGGATGGTGTGGATGAGGAGGATGTGTTGGAGGAGGAAGATGCGAGGAAGGTGTTTGCAGACGTCTTCAGTGACTCAGATAGTGATGAAGAAGAGAGGTAGGCATTGACCGTTTTTCCTCTTTTTGATAGTGATAATCTATGCTCTTTTCCCATGTCCCTAAATTTGGGCAAGTGATAATTTGGGGCAAGCTATTTTTGAGAAAAATTGCCAAATTTTGGTCAGTGTAAAGTCATTGAAGAAAAACAATTTTGTACCGTTATTTAGTGGATGCATGATGAATGATGGTAAAATTTATGAAAATGTGTTTTAAATATATATATGCTGTTTGATGTTTAATGTAATGTTACATAACTTATTGTTTCCCCTTCAGTGAGGATGAGGATGAGGATGAAGATTTCTCCAAGGGCATCAATGAATTCTTGAAGCTCGTCAAGCAGAGGAGAGAACGGCAAGATGAATTGGGTTCCAATGCTTCTCAAGAAAGTCTTGAGGCCACCATTGGAATCGAATCAAGGATCGTAGCATGCGCAACGTGGGAAAAGTCACATATGTAAGCTCTCTACATGAAGTAATCATGAAATGATAAAAGGATTTTATTTATTTAAAACAATGATAATTAATCAATCACATTGTTTTATCTCCATTAAGGTTGATATTGTATAGTCTTACTGTTATATTGCCACTCTTGCAAAGATTGGAAAAGAAAATAGACAATTTGTATTAGTTATTTTATGTGGCTTGTATTTTATTATTGAGCCTTACACTGCTTGAATTATTGTTAGAAGTAAATGGTTTCAAGATTGAAAATATAAATATGATTTAATTTTATTTGTGAGATTATCGGATGAATATTTATGAATATTTGTGATTTTCTAACATTGTTGTGTAATTGTTTTCACATATTAGCAATACAAAATTATGTATTTTGTATGTTTCAAGATTCATTTGCCTTGTTTGTTATTTTCACATTTGGTCTTTAATACTTTTATTTCAGTCGGCCTGGAGAGAAGACTGTCCAGATTGACCTGGTAGCTGTGAGGAAGAGGTGTAGGAAGAGTGGAATTGGCAGATATCTTCTGAGGGTAAGCAAAGGAAATACAGAAGTTTGGGATGGATAGATGGATGGATGGATGGATGGATGGATGGATGGATGGATGGATGGATGGATGGATGGATGGATGGATGGATGGATGGATGGATGGATGGATGGATGGATGGATGGATGGATGGATGGATGGATGGATGGATGGATGGATGGATGGATGGATGGATGGATGGATGGATGGATGGATGGATGGATGGATGGATGGATGGATGGATGGATGGATGGATGGATGGATGGATGGATGGATGGATGGATGGATGGAAGGATGGAGGATCGATGAATGGATAGATTTATGGACAGATTTTAAAACATGATAGTTGTAATGTGAGGATCACTGGACTGTGAGGATGAGTTGTAGTAAGAGAGGTATTGGCAGGTACCTTCTTAGGGTAAGCATTCACCAATATACAACCAAAAAAATACTTTTTTTTTTTCACGAGGGCGATTTTGAAAATTTTGAGGGAAAAAAACGCCCTCGTGAAATTATTCACGAGGGCTATTTTGGGGCTCACAGGGGCTCTTTTTTTTTTTACATCGTTTTCACTGCTCAAGGGTCTAATAAATGATTATCATGATGTGATCTATTTGATTATGCCATGTTTGGTACGTTTCTGGATTGAATACAGTATCTTCCGTCTCAAGATTGGTTATCACAGTATTTATTAATGATGATAAATGTGTGCGTTTGCTGACAGATGTGCGCATGAAAATTATTGCTATTAATTATTACTGTTTTCAACTATCTACAGCAAATGAAAGATGTGAGCATCGTTGGTGCGCACGACTCGCTTGTGGTGTACGCAGATCATTCCGCTGTGGATTTCTTTGCGCTGCACGGTTTCAGCGACGATATCGTTCTCAACAGCAAGTACTCTGATCTGGCAGACAACTGGACCAACTGTACCCTCATGTGTTTCATTCCCCCATTTGTAGGTATGTATAATTTAGATTTATATTACCTTCCTACCTTTAAAAAGTTCTGTAAGCCCTGCATCATGAAATATGGGACTAATTTTCTTTGCAGAAATATAGCTTATACATGGCAGCTTGTGGTACTAATGAAAATGTGTATTTTTAGGGGCCTTTATTTTTATTTTTTTATTTTTGAATGTTGTTCGTTTGACCATCTTTACATCCATGGGTTCTTCTGCCATAAAGTCTATTGATATATTATGCTGTTAACCAAGATGTAAAGAGAGCAAATGTGTGAATGATCATGACAATTTCAAAGTGCTTATATTATACACCTTGAAGCTAATATTGTGCAACCCACCAAAAATGTTTCCTCATAGGGAAAGTTGACAACATAATTGCTCTCCCCATCTCTCTCTCCCTCCTTTGTGTGAAGGTCAAACTATTCTGCAGGACTCGGACATGTCCCTTGACCTGAAAGCCATGGAGCTGGAACTGCAGAAGTGGACCGAGCGAAGCCGGGAGGCCTATCAGGGTCAGGTGGCCTGCATCATGAAGTTCAGACATGAGGTCATCTCTCTGCGAGCATTGGTGAGTTTTTTTTAAACGAAAAATGAAAAATAAGCAAAGAAACCCCTAAAGCTCTAGATCGCTAGACCAGTGCTTAAAGTTCTCTAACCATTGAGCCACAAAGCTCACTTATTTGGAACTGAAGAAGTGGACCGATCGAAGCAGGGAGGCTTTTATTTCCAGGGTCAGGTGACCTGTATCATGAGGTCCTGACATGAGATCCGCTCTTTGTGCAAGGCTTAAATAGTCTATGTAGGGATGCTGCAACTAGAACTGCAGAAGTGGACCCAGCGAAGCAGGGAGGCGAACCAGGGTCAGGTGGCCTGTATCATGAAGTTCAGACATGCATGAGATCATCTCTCTGCGTGCATTGGTAAGGGTAAGTTTAAATGAAAAATGAAAAATGAGGAAGAAATGATTGAGCTTCACCAGCAATTGAACCCGAAGATTCCGGAATGCTAGACCGGTGCTTAAAATTCCTCTATCCATTGAGACTCATGCATGGCTCCATTGATGAAGGTACTATAATGGTGGTACAATAGGGCTTGTAGCTCAATAGTTAGAGCATTGGTCTAGCAATATGTGGCCGAGAGCATGATCATGACCCAGGACCAGCCCTAGTTCCATTGATCTCTAGATAATCCTTTACAGTTGAATGAGTATAAGGGCGGTATGTTTGCTCTGCTACGTTCTGTTGATTTGTATGCAATTCTAGCATATTGACATCAATGAGTTAGAGCCAATGATGCTAATTACCAAGGTAAATGTCACTGGTCCGTAATCGGGCCCCTGCCCCCTGGCAAAGCCCAATTTCTGTTCCTCATTCACCCATATACTTATTGTTAGTTTCCTCTGTGGTTGATGGATATAATACACTTATTTATTGTATGACGCACCTCATGACCCCCGGGAATGGTACGTCATTGGTCCTACATGTTTGTGAGTCGGATTTTGGTATACAATGACACACCCTTGTGTCAAAATTTTGACGGACCATTCAACTACAATGACGGTACATACGATCACTTTTGTGATGCAATATCTCTTGATTTTGACGAACGATGGTGGGTAAACTGACTGACAATGACGCACCCCTTTCGTCATGATGTGACGGACCAAAGGTTGCCTTGACGGTACCTGCGTCAAAAATGTTGTAAATGACCCAACCATGACGCACCATTCCCGGGGGTCATGAGGTGCGTCATACATTTGATAAGTGTATAACTTTGCAGAAGATTGCTTACCCACTTTAAATGTACATATAAAGCCTGTGAAGTAAATTTGGAATAATTATAATAAGGGGCTTTCTCCATTCCTATTTCAGGTCAGTTCACAGAAGGACCTGATCGGCTCTCTGACAGGGGAGCTGGGCTCTATGCAGAGGGACAAACTCATGTTAGGTGAGCATTAGAAATGTGACCGGCTATAGCAAAACCCGGCACTTGTCGGTAATTCATGTTTTGAGGAAATGGGCATTTTAAGTTCACACAATGTGTGTAAAAGACCTATGATTGTAAAATTGAAACAATCATATCTTCGCCAATTATTGACCAATTTGTTGGAACAACTGAACAAATGAAAGCTTGTGATGAGGCCTTTGTAATGGTATGAAAATCTACATTTTGATTTTTACCGACAAGTGCCAGGTTTTGCTATAGCCGGTCACAAATGATTAAAGTGATAGAGAACTTAATCAAAAGTAAATAGATGGTGGGGCAACTTCCCCTTTAACTTTATATTTTTCACAAAAGTAATATTTGAGACTTCAATCATATAATGTACCGATATCATTGGAATATTCTTGAGAAACTTTGCTTCTTTTTGGTTCCCCCATTTTTCCTGTTATGTTAATTACAAACAAATGATTGATTATCTTATGTTTATTGTTTATTAGTCTTCTGTGTATTTTATATTGTATTTCGTTTATGAATATATTGTTTGTTATTTGTACATTTACTTGTTCAAAACAATTATTTGTGAAATATGGAAATAAATTAAAATTAAAATCAAATGATGGTGAGATTTTCATCGAAAAGGAATAATGTTTACCTAGTGAAGAAAGAGTAAATCGATGTCTGATTTTATCTTGATCGTTCGCGCGAAGTATCCAAATTCAGATACTATGGAGGATTCATAGTCTCCAACAGAGCTTTTAAATTCAATCTTAAATATCTCCATTATAAGGAAGACATTTGAAAAATCAAAACCCATTTTACTCTTCTGTTACCATAAGCCAAACAACAAGATACAAGAGAAGTGTGAAAGATCCAAGTGATTTTGGTTGAATTTTCACAACGTTAATGGATCGCTTTAATACACAAATGTTAAAATCTGGGACTCCATGTGTCACTAAATACAATAAAATATAACTATTCGATTGCTATGACATTCACTTTGCATTGACTGTAGCCCTAGTCGTTTAAGGACCCCTTAACAGGTAAAACTATTATATATTTCAATATTTCTGCATTTCAGAAAAGAGTAATTTGGAACACAAGATTGCTGCAATCAAGGCAGGATACTACAGAAGACACCAGACTGATATTGCAGGTAATTCTTCTTGTTTATCTTCTCCCTCTTCTCCTCATCATATCCCTCTCCTTCTCTTCCTTTTCCTCCTCCTCATCCTCTCCTCTTCTTCTTCCTCCTCCTCTCCTCCTCTCCTCCTTTTCCTTCTTATTTTCCTCCTCTCCTCCTCCTCCCTTTCCTTATTTTCCTCCTTCTCCTTCTTGTCCTCTTTTTCCTACTCCTCCCCCTCCTCCTCCTCCTACTTCTCCCCCTCTTCCTCGTCCTCTTGCTCCTACTCCTCCTCCTCCTCCTCCTCCTCCTACTCCTCCTCCTACTCCTCCTCCTCCTCCTCCTCTTCCTTCTCCTCTTCCTCCTTCTCCATCTGCCCCTCCTTCTCCTCCTCCTCCTCCTCTTCCTCCTTCTCCTCCATCTACCCCTCCTTCTCCTCATCCTCTTCCTGCCCCCTTCCTCCTCCTTATTCTTCTCCACCCCTCCTCTTCCTCCTCCTTCTCAAAACCATTCTTTTGCCTCTTTCATTTTTTTTTGGGGGGGGGGGGGCAGACCAAAAGGTCTGCTGGGTACTATAATCTTAAATTATCTATTTTCATCTTTCAGCTGATTTATTTTGTAGATTTTTTTTTTATCAACTTCAGCAGTGCAACATTTATCATCTTTTGGAAAAACAAACAAAAATGCTCTAACGAAAGCATGTGTATGGTTGTATATCTCCAAACATAAAAAAAGGGCAAGGTACAATGTACTCCTACCCAGCCACTCTAGGGTGTCTTTTTCTGAGAACCTTTTATTTATTTATTTATTTGCTTCTCAGAACCTTTTGTTGGTGGTAGTAACTTATCGTTTGTTTAAAGAAGGACATTAAATGGTCATATAAAACATCATGCCCCTCTAAATCTCTATCAATTTATCGTTTGTTTTTTAAAGAAAGAACATTCCTTGGTCACATATGAAATATCATTGCCTCTATAAAGTGTAATGGGTCACTGGAGATTCCACCCTGTCCCAGCTGTAGATTGCTGTAAATTAATGGTATTTTCATGATGTACTTACAGAGCATCGTTAACCCTCTCTGAATCACTGCTTAGAGTCCTGGGGACTGTTTCACAAAGATCTCCTAAGTTGAACTTGACTCTAAGTTGGACCTAACTATCATGGAAAGCCATTTGTAGCTTCGGAATGAAACATATTCAAGAGCCCAAATGCGAATATTTGAAACTTCACATCAATAACTTGAAGTCTCTTCGATTGAAGAAAATGTTAGTATGATTTTTATCCAAATTGTATGCCTGTTTAAAGAATTTGTTTAACAATTTTACAAAGAAACTAATGGCTTTCCATAATTTTTAAGTCCAACTTAGTGTTAAGTTCGACTTTGGATCTTTGTGAAACACCCCCCCCCCCCAGATCTCGGTATTCGTTGGCGTTCTTTTCACCCTGATTGGCACATACATGTATGCTGAATTGCAACTGGCATTATTAAATTCAAAGTTATCATGATTTAATTCAAACATTGAGGAAACTGATTAGAAATATATAATATAATTGAAAAGTGAGCAAAGGCAATATTGGCTGTCTCTGCTGGGAATTGAATCCAAGACCTCTGAATTGCTAAACCGGTGCTCTAACCATTGAGCCACAAGGCCTTATAATAATGATAATAATAATGGTGGCTACTTATATAGCGCACGTTCTGTCTTTCGACGCTCGCAGTGCATCACTATTATTACCCGCCAGTCATCGGATACATACTGCACTCAATCCAGCACACAAAGTGCACACTGTCCACTCCCTGGGAAGCATTCCAGCTAGGCAACCTCGTAGGTGCACACAGTGCTAAGTAACTCCTTATGAAAGGTTGTTCTTCCTAGTAGTCCTTTTCTTTGCTAATTTTTTGAAAGGTTGGGCCTATTAAATCTACACACTCTAATTTTTTAAGTACTTAAAATACATAACTAAAGAAACTTTCCAAATGACTGCAGAAAGAAGAGGTTTCGATCGATCTCTATTGATTCACATTAACTTACAAACTTTGAGGGTGGAAAGTTTCTTTTGATGCATACTGTACTTGCTTACTTTAGTTACTTGCCCACCACATCTAATGCACCATCTATTTTATAGAAAACTATTGAGGGCAAGACACGATTCTCAGCTTTAAAGATTGCCAAGCTTGGGGAAGCACAGGGGGTGTATTCTGAAAATTGTCTTTTCTCGAAAACTGTATTATCTTAGGCTTAAGACAAAATACATAATCTGAAAACTCTCATAAATTTTTGTATTATCTTTGAAAGTTTGTTAACCTCTATCAGCTGGCGCACCTTGCCACGCAATCGATAAGCGTGTTTGCGCAAGCAGAGGTGTCTTATTTGTCAAAAATACTTATTATGAAAACTGTCTTTTCTTTTATCTCATCATAAATTTATCATAAATTTTACTCATATGCTGAGACAGCTATGGGGCTGTCTTTTCTTTTTGTTATATCTTGTTAAAAAGTATATTTTAAGACATTTATTTGAGATTTTGAAGAGCTCCACATGTTTGTTGTGTGCGTGAGTGTGTGTATGTGAGAAAAAGTTAGAAAATAAGAGTGAGGGGGAGAAAATTCCATTGAAAATCTAACCATATGAAAATCCTATTCTTACAAAATTACTCTTTGACCAAAAAATATAAATTTATTGAACGTTGATTGAAAATCGCATGTGTGCGCGAAGCTAGTTAGATGCGCGTATTTAAAGAACATGCGACGCATATGCAATTTAACCCACTTTGATTGGCTGAGGGGGCAGATTAACATTTTGTAACAACAATTTTGATTGGTTTAACTCGGCATTAATGGGCGTGGTCAGAGAAAAAAAAGATACCCTTAAGACAATTTTCAGAATACCAATTATGACAATTTTAGCGCTGTATTATCTTATGGACTTATGACCAAAGATAATACAAAAGATAAGACAATTTTCAGAATACTCCACCGGGGGGGTTTTTTCCCCCGGCTGAAACAATTTCTTGTGTATTGCGTTTTGTTTTGTTGTATTTTCTTAGGAACATCAGACCCCAAAAGTCATTTAACGCGGATCGCCATTTTAAACTAGTCTAGTTTGTGCGACTGCATAGCACTGAACCATTGTGTACTAGGTACTCTTCACAGGGTGTTTGCAAGATGGCACTGTGCATCTGATTTACAAATTTGCACTATTTTTTAGGGATCTAGTAACTTTGTTGACATGTTCAAAAAGTGATGAGTGGTTGATACAATGTATATTGTTGTTATCTGATATGCCCACTGGGTGTTGTGTGAACATTTCAAGTTAAATGGACCTTATATGGCCGAGTAATGAGCAAAAATGTAAAGTGATATTCACTAACTCATTGCACTCATTTTATACGCGTTTTTTGTGGTCCAGTGGATAATTTAACATCTGAACGCTTCAATCAGAAATATCATTTTAACGAAATGGAAATTAAAAAAACCCAAACCTGTCCCATGATTTTATTGTTAATATGAATACAACAAGGTATGAGGGAACTGCTTGAATTCCAATTGGATTTTGAGGATTTGGACAATGTTACTAAGTCCCTTTGCTTATTTTTTCACTTAAAAGAAAGCAGCACAATGACACACAATTACCTTGGCACAGGAGGGATATAAACTGCCACTGGCAAGGAAAGAGTTAACGGATTAGTAACAGGTGAACCTAGCTGTTACCAAATATGTATTATGTCTTTGGGAATGGCAGCACCCAGGAGAGAAAGGGTTCATACAAATACACACCCCCTCAATACACCTGCTCTGTCTAGACAGAGGAGTGGCATACTCAATGAAAGATTTACTGGCCAGGGGTCTCTTTATTATATTTCCTTTCATTTCATTTATTTCAACCAAATATCAAAAGATATAAAATACAAGAAAATCAACAAATGGTTGAGGTGCCCCTTGAAAGCATAGCTTGGCATACTCAATGAAAGATTTACTGTGGGCTCTTTATTATATTATATTTCATTTCATTTCATTTCATTTCATTTAATTTATTTCAACCAAATATCAAAATACATAATTGATAAAAAACAAGAAAATCAACAAATGGTTGAGGTGCCCCTTGAAAGCATACTGTAGCTTGTAAGCGGGGCACCTTAAAACATAATAACTAATTAACTAAATATAATTTACAAATAATTTCAAATGGGTAATGGTTCTTCCTATTTTTTTTTTTTGAACTTTGAATTTTGTATTAATACTTGTTATATTGTTTGTTACTCCGTCTAAAATGTAATATTGTTTTATACTATGTAAATGTGTTTTTTAATTGCTTGCATGGACTTGCTGAAGAACATCCATATTTGGCTGAAGCACATCCATATTTGGCTGAAGCACATCCATATTTGGCTGAAGCTCATCCATATTTGGCTGAAGCACATCCATATTTGGCTGAAGCACATCCATATTTGGCTGAAGCACATCCATATTTGGCTGAAGCACATCCATATTTGGCTGAAACAAGTGACGAGTCCATTGTGTAGGACGAACGTGTCTACCACGCTTCTATTGTCTCCAAACGTACGCGGGTATAGAATTGGCGCACTTGCAAACGTTTTGGCGCTTATGGAACCATCAGCCCTGTTGGTTCCGTGAGTTTTGATGATTAATTGCATCGTTTATGAATAACACAATCTTTTGCAAAGTGTTGGACATCTATTTAACATGAAACAAAGTTACCAAAACATATAATTCTGCATTGTTCTCTGCGTGGTGGTCCCCCTTAATGGATGGCTTCCTGGGGTTCTAGTTGACATTTTGAGAAGTTAAATCGCACTGAACATCTGTAAATATGTTCCCCCACTGGAACAATTTCTTGGAAAGAACATGAACTTGTGTATTTCTTTTATTTTGTTATTTTTTAGAAAAATCAGACCCCAAAAGTCATACTCTTATATGCTATTAACCCATTTCCTACGGGCACCATGTATTAAAGGGATCATTGAGTTTTGGTAAAACTGAATTTTAGTAACCAAAACTTGCACCATTACATAAGAAACTAATAATTATAACTCCACCATGCTCGAAAGGGATAACAAATTACAAATGACTAAGTAAAAACGCCCGTTATCATTCAAAAAGAGCCGTTAAAACTCAAGAGGGTGCTCTCTAAACACTCATCGGTTTCAACCATTTTAAATAAAATATTGTGCATGTGATGTTTTGTTGAAATAGTAATTGGATAGAGAGATAATCAACAACTATTTAAAAACCTCTTTTGTAAATTTTTGAAAAGAGGAAGCATTTAAAAAATTTTGTTAACGGCTGGTTCAAAATTATCGAATAATTGTGGGGCCCCACAATTATTACAAATGGTCATGTTTATGGATATTCTAGCCGTTTCTGAACCGATTTTGATCAAATCAAGTTTATTCTGTCATTAAAATTGTATGCTCTTTCGAATTTGACACTCAGTTTTTCATTATCTCACAAAAGAAACAAAATTTTGTGTAGCGCCTTCTATACCAAAACTCAACTATCCCTTTAACTCTATGGGGATTTCGAAATCTAGTAGGGAACAGGTTTAATAAATTGGTTTGTAAAAGCCTAGAGATTAAAATTGGTTAAATTACAGAAAAGGTATATTATAGGTCATGAATTATCAATGTGTCATAGCGCTTTCACCTAGCTCATACACATGTCGTTTGTCCTGGGGCATTCTGCAGTCAAAATCCCCTTGTGTTTTTAATAAATGTTTTTAAGATTGATCCCAGTGGCGAATGTATAACCTTGGTTTCAAGGTTTCCTAGATTTCTAGAAAAAAATTATTAATCCCAAAGACTCGCTTTGTTCTAGATCTAGATTAAATCGGCAGGATAAACTTTAAAGGGATCCAATAACTTTCTTGACATGTGCAAAAAGCGATGAATGGTTGATAAAATGTGTACTTTTGTGATCTAATATGTCCATATAAATCTGTGAAATTTTGACATTAAATGGATGTTATATGGCCGAGTAATGAGCGAAAAGTACAAATTGATAATATATTCACTAACTCATTGCACTGACTTTTGTACAAAGTGATAACTTTCCAGTGGATAATTACAAATCCGAACACTTCAATCATAAATATTTGTTTAACGAAAGGGACATTAAAAACAAACAAAACCTGTTCCATGCTTCTCTTGGTAATATGGACACAAGGTACATGTATGTGAAACTGCTAGAGTTCCAAGTAAGTTTTGAGGATTTTGACAATGTTACTGGATACCTTTAATGTCAAACATGCCAGTTGGCATCCCTGGCTAAATTGGCAGCTGTACCATTTAGTACCTACAGACAAACAAATAAAATAAAACTTCATCATTTGGTTGACATGTTTTCATTGTTAGTGCTTGTTTTGGGGCTTAGTACCTATACAGGCAAAAAATAAGATTAACTTTGGTAATTTGGTCATGTTTTCATTAATAATGCTTGTTTTGGGGTTTGTCATTGTTCAATGATAGAAAGAAAATAGAACAATAAAAACAATAAAAATACATTAAAACACAAAGAAATGCATGAGAAATCATCAAAAAAATAACAGCATTAGGAATGAGCTGTCTCTTCCAAATGTTGTTGGTGTTTTATTATTCCAGCTGGTCTAAAGAATATAGTTCTATGAAAACCAATTTGATGTAAAAACAAAATTTGATCTGGTATGTCACAGCTGAGATCTTAGGAGGGACAATAATTTACGAAGACCTCAAATAAATCCTGGCCTTTTAAAGGTTGAGTAAAGGTCTGAGTACATCAAATTGGCTAGCAAATCATTTATATTTCATTATTAAACAAAGCTGTCGAAAGTGATGATTATAAAATGTTATTAAGTGTTAAGAATGTTCACCTCCTACACATATCAGTGACCTTGGCCGTATTGGCAGCTGCGCTCAACCTTTAAGGGTTTCTACATTTTTTTGTTGGAAACTTAAACTCATGAGAGCTAGGGCACTGTGTTCTCGATGTGATTACACTGGCAAGACATTTTTGTTTACTATTATTTATTATATCCCTCATACGATCGTTTTACCATTGAATTTGACATACGATATTGGTCGCCCTCTCGCTGAATAGGTAGTACAGTGTTATAGCTTGTAAGTCTCATAAACAAGATATTGTCACAGATAGTTTTGGACATCATGCACAATCATGTGACTGGGCTTGTCAGTAAAAACTAACACTAAAAGTGTGTTACGCGCATGTCCCATAGATCATGTGTTTTAGCAAAATAATGCACACGCGATCAAATTTGTGCAGTACTCTATGGCGCACACGTTCTAGTCACGTGATTGCCCTTGTTAGTAAAAACTAACACTAATCTAGGTCACAGGTAGAAGAACGCCAAGACAGCCAATAAGCACATCCGTGGGCGCGCTAGTACGCATTCATAGCGTATGTGCGCAACTGCCAGCGCGTTGGTGCGCACTCAGTTTTGCGTCTTTGTTATTGTATGCGCAAAATGAACAATGACATTAAGCGTATTAGATGCGCCATGGTTCTGGCTCATACTGGCTTCATCAATGTCGAGCGATTTTTATGTCAAAATTTACAAGCGATTTTATGAAATATTGAAGAGATTTTCACTTATTTTGTGTATTTATGAATGCAATCCGTGATATTGATGAGTGATATAAAACAACTAACTAATGTGCTTGATTGTGATAGGCAATCTATTACAAGAAGCCCATTCGTTAGTTGTATATTAACACGTTGCCTACAGCAATGCTCGAAATTAACTGTTTTTGCTGGTGGCCCGGTCGGGCCAGTAAAATTAGTATTTTTCCAAATTTGATGGCCCGAAATCCAAAACTACTGGCCCGAAAAAAATAAGGAAAAACAAAAGTAAAATCAATACAATAACGATATGAATAGTTTCAGGGTACTAGGCAATACTTTTTTTTTTTTCATTCCCCTTTGTTTCATTGTAAGATGTATTAAATAAACATGAATTAGGATGAATGTGTGTGTGTCATGTCTTTTTATTCATTGTCTTCATCAAAAAATCACAGCGATTGAATACACACGAGTGACAATTTCACTTCCAGTCATATATAGTCAGGGTCTAGGTGACAAAACAAAAATGGTAGAAAAAGAGAAAATTAAATTTGACCTCAAAATTCTGTGCAGTGTTGTCTGAACACCTTAGACAAAAGACATATTTTAAAATTGTGATATACAGGGTGGCCCAGAAATAACGGAACGGGGTGCTTGCTATAATGAAGACACATGATGCCCGTCATAGCAACTAGTAACGTTCAATGCGTGCGCCATTGTTAGTACCCTTTCTTCTCTATACACAGCTGAACGCACACTCACAATGGCGCACGGTTGATCGTTACTCGATGCAGTATGGCGGGCATCATGAGTCTTTAGTATGGCAAGTACCCCGTTCCGTTATTTGGGGGCCACCCTGTATAGTAGTAATATATGAATATTCATGAGCAGCATATGAATATTCATGATGCTCATTAGATATGCAAAATACGCAAAATAACTGAAATTACTAAACAACGATTTTTAATATGGAACTTTTTTTTATAACTGGTTAGAAAATGAGTACTGCGCTCAAAAATGTATGAATATACTGTACATTAGCAGCAGTGTTACTTGCTCAATTAACTTGCAACTTTCTCAATTAACTTGCAACTTTTTAACTAACCAATATTTTGTTTGTGAGAAAAGGGTATAAGTTGCTGAATGCTACATTTAAAAGCAAGCTCTTGTCATGCCCTAGACAGGACTACAGGGTATCTAAAAAAAATTTTAACAAAAGTTTTTTTTTTTTTTGCTGGCCCGATCGGGCCACCAAACTTTGAAATATGAGTTTTTTACTGGCCCGACAGCAATTTTTGGTGGCCCCGGGCCATCGGGCCTATGCTAATTTCGAGCATTGCCTACAGGAACCCGATGAGTCTTGTGTATCCATGGGGAAATGCAAAATCAAGTAGGGAACGGGTTTACATGTAGGAGTAAAGGATAGATTAAATACATAATAAATCATCACTGGGTAATTTGTTTACCTCTTCTAAACATGTCAGTAACCCTGCATTCTAGGATGGCATATTATATATGTATGTTACCTTTTATTCATGGTTTTACACTAACACTTGCCCCCGTGCCTGGGGCAGTAAGAATTGATGTGTACGAGAGCAAATACGATTTCATAAATGGTCTAGTTTGATTGCCCGATCGGGCAACTGACATTTCTGTTCCAACTTCAAGTGAAAATTGTAATTCTTTAAATGTAAATCGCATCTACAAATGTGTCAGATATTTTTAAAGCACATTTGTTTCACATTGTTTTTTGGGGGGCAAGAGATTTTTTTTAACATGGTGTTACTTGCCCAAATAGGCAATTAGAAAAAAAGTTGGTGTAGAGGCTTGTTAAATGTCATGGTATACTGTAAACATTGTTATTTTCGCGCGATTAATATTTCGCGCTGAGCCACACAAAAACACATTCGCAGCTTTTTAATTTCGCAGCCGAGCAAGTGTTCACACGCATTGCAAATTGCACATTTATATTCGCGGGTTTTGATATTCGCCGATGCCGACTTCAGCGCGAAATCCGCGAATATTAATGCACCGCGAACATTACCACATTTACAGTATTGGTTTGGGCCTCCATCTTTCAATACAAAGGTTGTGGGTTCGATTCCCAATCGTGGCATGTGTGCTTCAGCAAGACACTTTATCCACATTGCTGCTCTCAACCTACATGTACATGTAGGTCACGGTGTAGTAACCAAGCTTGGCAGGAATTTATTCCTTGATAATTAATGCTAGTGGGGCCCATCATGGCAGCTCAGCTAAAGCCAATAATGAAGCCATTTGAGACTTCTGTGATCAAATGCTAGGTAAGAATGTACTAGTATCCCCTTCACTACGGGAACCAAGTTTTCCCGGTTCCCGTGAGACACGTACGTTCAGAGACGGAGCTGAGTTTTCCCCGGTTCCGAGGGAAGCCTATTTTATTTGCTTCACTGAAAATTATATAGTTTGCCCCTTATTTGGCAAATAAATGACTTATTTTGAAAGATTACAGTCTTGGATCCTAAATGGCACTGTGTTCTTGATCTATAATGAATATTGACAATTGGCTGGCCTCTTTGTCACATTCTACTGTAGTAGTGGCATAGCTTTGGGAGGGGGGGGGGGGCACCTGCTGTCTAATAATTTGACAACAAACAATAAAAAGCATAAAGGGGAAAACTTTGAACAAATAGACAAATACATATTAAAGGTGTGCCCTCCTCCTTTCCTCCCAAATGAGTCCGACCACACGATACCCAACATTCTGGGGATGTTTTAGTCATTTCAAGAGGGTAAAATCATCCTGAGCCCCTGTGCATTTCCACTAGATCTTTGACTTCGTTCCAGGGGGAAAAAATACATTTATTTTTTGGGGGCTTCTTTTCAAGCTTGCATGCCTGCATGAAAATGACACAAAATTTTGTTGCATTAAACTCAATGCAAATTTTAAGGGCTCTTTTTTAATTTCGGGGGCTCTTCTGGGCATTTCGGGGGCGAATTACCCCCGAGCCCCCGTGTATTTTTTTCACTGCTTCGTTCCCATCTTAGATACATTTGGCACAATGCAGGAATGATTTTTTTATTTTAGGGGGCTACTTTTTCAATCTTATGGATATCACAAAATATTTGACATAATACCCTATATATAATTTTAGGGGCTACCTAATGAATTTAAGGGGCTATTTTGAAAATTAGGGGGCAAAATCGCCCTCAGCCCCCGTATATTTCCTACCCTGATTTGGCATTGGCGCCCCTAGCACCTGTTCCACCTTTGTGTTTCAAGGTTACTCATATTCCTGGAAAACTTTCAACCCAAGAGGGCACTATTTTCTATCCCATGTGGATTTACAGGTGCAAATTATTTTGGAAACATTTGACATTCTACACATTCTGTAGGCTGTACTACATTTTCTGTCTCTCTGCATATCTAACCTACATACTGGCTGGCATTCACGGAAAGAGGTTTACATGTATGTCAAGCATGTCTTAAACTAGGGTTTAAAACTATGAAATGCCGCTTGTAGACAAGTAAAAAGAGGAAATCACATTTTGCTTATTTTCTAATGATACGGCTGTCAGTCTTTGCCCCCCTCCCAATAATTTGACAAAAAATATGCGGGAAAATTTGGTTGAAAAATCAAGTAATGCAAAGAGTGTGCCCTGCCCCTCCCTCCCCCCCCCCCCCAAAAAAAAATCAATAAAACAATAAAATTAGAACAACCATGCTTTGCCACTGGCTGACCGCGCTTATTTCACTGGTTTAAAAGGGAATTATCTCACTGCAAATTAACAGCATACATGTAGTTCTAGTCATCAGATTTATTCTCTTCACACAATAATTGGCCCCATTTGAAATCTATATTGTTGAGGGTTTGTTCCAGACTTTATTGCTAGAATTCACAAAGACGGTTTACATTTATAAACCATGGTTTGAAACTATAAAATGTCGCTTATACTGTAGACGAGTAAAAAATGGAAATCACATTTGGCAGTGGATGCTTGCTAGCCGGCAGCACAAAATAAAATTCGCCATCTGAAAATTAAGACCTTTTGTTGGTGTCTTTAGCAATTGTTCACCATTATTAAAAAGTGAAAAATGTAAATTCTTTCTCCATCAGTTTATAATAAATAATGCATCATATTTTTACACCATGGTTTACATTAACCTCCTTTGTGAATTCAAGCTAAATACAATGTACATGATGTATTCCTTGTTGCTTTAAGATTAAAAGTGAGCAAAGAAAAATGGGATTCCAACGGGATTCGAACCCGAGACCTCCGGATTGCCAGACCGGTGCTCTACCGACTGAGCTATAGAAAACCCTACAACGGCGTTCTTCCCAGAAACCCATTAATTCATCATTGCTCAAGTAGTCAGAAGCTTTATAAACCTGACATAAACCCGAAGCGGATTAAAATCAACTTGGGGATAAATGCGAGGGATCGCCGAAGCGATACAGCTTTTTGTAATAATTAATTAAAACATATAAGGAAACTGACCAAGAATATATTGTGATTAAAAATGAGCAAAGAAAAATAGGATTCCAACGGGAATCCCATTGGAATCCCGTTTAGATACCAAATACATTAATACCTAACAAGTACTGATCTGATTGTTCATCTCACCAACAGTGAATGGTGGAAGTGATGGCACCCAGTCTGGCGATGACCTAGAGGGAGAAGATAAATCGGAAAGCAGTGAAGGTGATTACAAACGTGCTGCAGCCAAAAATGACGATGATCATAATGATGGCGATGATGATGATGACGTCAATGATGACGGTGATGAGGATGGTGTCGATGACGACGATGGTGATAACGAAGCGGATGATGAAGATGAAGCTGATGGGAGTGATGATTCCGATGATGAAATCGACACCGATGTGCTGATACAGGCATTAGAAGCTGAAGCTTACGGTTACAGAGGTAAAACGATGCTTGAAATATTAAAGCAGAGGCCCGCTGGCCCGGGGCCACTAAAAATGTGCTTTGGGCCACCAAATTTCATTGATACTTATAATTCCAATGGTCCAAATGGGCAACCAAATATAATATAATTCATAATGTTTTTCTTTGTCACCAGATTTGGGGGCCATTATTAAATTATAATGTGAAAAATCTTGATTTAACTTGCCCAACTGGGCCACAAAGCAAAAAAGTTAATTTCAAGCATAATTATTAATGTATAATCAACTGTTCCAAGCTTATATCGAACTATATCGAACTATAGAATTATTATTCTGGAGCGTTTATTGCCACATTATCATTTGAGATAATTTAAGATTAATGTTAGCTTTGGTATTAGGTTTGATACGGTTTGAGTTTGGGTATTAGGGTTAGTATTATAGTTATGGTAGGGTTAGAAATTGTTGTTGCTCTAAGTAATCTTTCATCATCTTGGTGGATATGCAACAAGTTATATCACTGTCATCAAAGTTTGTGCTATAAATATGTTTGCACTTACTGGCAACTTAGTGGTTTATGTACATCATCTAATAATACATGACATTTAACAGCCGATCTGTGCCTTTTCTGCCTTTGCAGAGAGAGGAACTTATGTAGCGAGTTGTCCCAGGAGTCTGGAGCTTGCAGCTAAGTTTGAGGCAGAAATGATGGACAAACCTCTACCAGGACACAGATGCACTGTCACGAAAGTTACCATGGTAAGACTTACAACTTTTCCCCTTTTCATTTTCATCATATTCATTTATTTACAAATTAAAACAATACATCCTTATTCTGTGAAAGTGATCCATTAACTTTATATTTTTTTGTCTGAAAATGATATTTTGAGACTTCAATGATACATGTATATCTATATCCTTGTAAGATTCTTGTGAATGATATGTGATATTTTCATAGAAAAAAGTAAAAATTAATGTCAGATTTTATCCCTGATTGTTCGTTCGCGCTAAGTATCCAAATTTGGATACTATGGACGATTGAGTATCCAAATTCAGATACTCTTGATTACTTTTGGAAAGCGTTTTTGGAACACTTCGCAATGCAATCTTAAATTTCTCAAAAAGTGGGGCGACACATGAAAAATAAAAACTGCCATTCTTCTGTTACAATAAGCCAAACAGCAAGGTACAAGAGAACTGAAAGTTCCAAGTGATTTTTTTTAAATTTTACAAAGCTAATGAATCACTTTACGCTTATCGCACACTGCCCGACCCGACCTTTTGTACATATGGCCCAGGAGGTAGCCCAGCCCGTACGACTGGTCATATGAACAAGCACCGCACACTACAAGATCACTCCACTATAACCGCAGCGATTAGCGCATGCACACTATCTTCCTATGTGTTGATCGTAGCAACCATAAAAATACCAGGCGCGCAGGCTATAGTGTTGCCGGACAAAAGCCTCAGCCTAATTGTGAATACTGTTGCATGATTGGCTGAAAGTTGCGATCAAGAGCCACGCCCAGTCATGAACATTCAACATGACCTCATGACTGAATGGCTCTGCGAGTCAGTCGTATGAGTGAAATTGAGCCGCTATTTGACGTATGTCACTGAGAGTTGCATGACCACTGAATCGTGGCAAAATCATACAAAGGCGCGGTTGGCTTTATTCAGTCTTCTACCCCTTCTAAGGCCCTTCTGATCCCCCAGTCCTCTAATTTTTTTCCATATGGGAGATCATTTTCACCTCCCCCCCCCCCCCCAAAAAAAAAAATAATAATAATAAAAATAAATAAATAAATAAATAAAAATAAATAAATAAATAAATAAATAAAATAAAATAAATAACAAATTCCATTGTGATATTTTCCTGGGAAATTATCATTCACATGTGGCTATATTAATTATATTATATTGGCAATGGGTTGGACTTGCCTGATTAATTTATTTGAGCTCTTGATGGTCCAGTTTTCTTCCTAGTTAGCTTGCCAAACATGTCTTTGGAGAAGGAAATATAACTTCCTTGTTGTATTTGCCTGTCAACGATACTTACTTGTTATCGTCGCTTGTGAAAGAAAAGTCACTTTTTGTTCTGAGATATGTACATCACTAAAGATATTCCCTAAATTAGACATAGTCATTATTTGGAAATGTTGCATCACTTAAGGATAGTGCTGTAGTCGAGTCCACAAGTTCCGAGTCCGAGTCCCCAACGAAATGGCATGTTCCCATGTGTTTTACATAGGGACTCGGCTCCGAGTCCGAGTCACGAGACCATCAAAATCGAGTCCGGACTCTCGACTACAGCACTGCTTAAGGAGGCTTCGACCTACGGGATGGTATGCATAACTCAATTACGACGAAAATCAATTTAACGCCCTCCTTGCTCTCACCCAAGGATGTGATATGTTTAAGTCTAAAACATGCAGGGGGATTTTGTTTTGTTTAGCTGTTGTTGCTGTCCCAGTTTGTTTGTTATTTAATTTTGAGTATAATATATACCTGTAAGGTATCGATAAATGTCCCGAGTCCAGCCAGACTCATGAGGGAGGAAAACAAACATTCCTTAGTCACAATTTGCGTGTGAGTTGGCTTCCCAATTTCTAC
Organism: Echinarachnius parma; assembly: GCA_037951105.1. Lineage (NCBI taxonomy): Eukaryota > Metazoa > Echinodermata > Echinoidea > Clypeasteroida > Echinarachniidae > Echinarachnius > Echinarachnius parma. The sequence goes on from JBAMJV010005429.1 coordinate 23,130, forward strand.
TTTGTTGAATTTTCCTACTGAATCATTTATATTAGCTATTGTCTGCTTGTCGATTCAACCTTCCCTTTCTTTATTTTCAATTGTTTTTCCCCCACTTAGGGTGAAAATTTTGCCTACGTGAAAGCTTTTCAATCCCAATAGATTTGATTTATGCCAGGTCAGTATAGCCTACATATATACCTGGCTTTAATGGGATTGATTGTTACATGCAGTGATTCATTGGTTTGTTTGATTATCATTGCTTTCTGAGAATGGCATGACTTTAAAGGGATTGTTGAGTTTTGGTAAAGAGAGTACAGTTTTGGTCAAACTGAATTTTTGTAACCAAAACCTGCACCATTACATTACAAACTAATAACTCCACCATGCTCGGAATGAATAACACATTACAAATGACTAAGTAAAAAGCCTGTTATCATTCAAAAAGAGCCATTAAAACTCAAGAGGGCGCTCTCTAAGCACTCATCAGTTTCAACCATTTAAAATTAAATATTGTGCATGTGATGTTTTGTTGAAATAGTGATTAGATAGAGAAATAATCAACAACTATTTAAAAACCTCTTTTGTAAAAGAGGAAATATTAAAAAAAAAATGTAACAGTTGGTTCAAAATTATTGAATAAATGTGGGGCCCCACAATTATTACAAATGGTTATGTTTATGGATATTTCAGCCATTTCTGAACCGATTTTGATCAAATAAAGTTTATTCTGTTATTAAAATTGTATGCTCTTTCGAATTTGACACTCAGTTTTTCATTATCTCACAACAAAATTATTTTGTGTAGCGCCCTCTATACCAAAACTCAACTATCCTTAATACACTATTGAGTTTCGAGTGAGGTAACCAAAATGTCCAGAGAGAGGAAATAAATATATCCCTGTAATAATCATGTGCAGATTTTAACAGATCTGTCAATATGACTTCCAGTCTATCATCCCCGTGTTCACACACAAAAATTTCATCCCTTAATCATGACTAAAGAATCAGCAGCTGAATATAGAATCAGCTGCTGATTAGCTATACGATGAAATTCGTGTGTCTGAACGCTGATTAACGAAACGACGTATCGTTAGTCATGACTAACGAAACACGGGTTTTATCGTCGTTTCATACGAGAGCTGACTATAGAATCACGCTCTTTTCGTGTGTGAACAACCATCGCTCGCTTAATCATGATTAGCTATACGACTCGTAACTAACTGGGCGTGGCTTAACGTGAACGTTCGTGCGAACAGGACAACCCACTGCGCAGTAGCAAACTGCGCACTTATACGATGTTCGGTGCACCTGGAAGCCAGCTGTTGTGGAATATTGGCTTTGTGTGTGAACGTAAGAGGTAGTTTGGTTTAATCATGACTAACAATACATCGTATCGTTAGTCATGATTCTTTAGTCATGATTAAGGGATGAAAATGTTTGTGTGTGAACACGCTGATAGGCAACCAAAATGTCCAGAGAGAGGAAATAAATATTTCCCTGTAATAATCATGTGCAGATTTTAACAGATCTGTCAATATGACTTCCAGTCTATATAGGCAACCGAAATGTCCAGAGATGGGAAATAAATATTCCCATGTAATAATCATACACTTCCTGGCTATGGAATGATTGATTTTATGACTATACTTTATACTCGGTATTGTTTTTGTTTGTTTTCATTTTCTTTCTGTTGAATTGGGCACAGTCATTGTCGGCCAGTAATCGTCTAGAGGGAGGATATATTACATGTAACTGTTCCTTGTGTTTTTGCTTGTCAGTATATATACCTATCTGACTTTTATTGATTCCTTCGTGTGATACATACTGAATTATTTATTTTAGTGTTTGTCTGCTTCCAGTACTTTCTAGCACACCAAAAAAGAGGAAAATTTAAATTTCCCCTTTGGCCCTTTCATTGTTACTGAGGTTTACTATATTTGTTATTTCTTTATATTTTGTATTCAAGTACATTCCAGTTTAATGGTTAACCATGCCAGGTTCAGACTTAGTATTAAAATAAACTGTCTTTTGAAATAAACATTTATTTCCCTTATTATATTTGCCCGTAAATGCACCCAAATGTTTCTGTAAGGAGGTTTGCATTCATCAGACGTGCGGTGCAAACGCTGTGTGCACGTTGCGTAATACACACTAGCTCAGTGATATGTAGTGCGCACAAACTTTATTGTAGTCTAGTCAATTTCAATTTCAATTTCAATTTTTATTTATGTTTCAATTTATTGGGTGGAATTCACAAAGGAGGTTTGTAGGAGGTTTGTACAAACCATGGTTTTACCATGGTTTACATCTATGGAATGCCATTTGTAAACTGATGGAGAAAGAATGTCAACTCCTTTACTTGTTAACAATGTTGATGGTACACATTTACTAAATGCACCAAATAAATGTTTGTCTTCTCACATGGTGAATTTTGCTGGTTAGCAAGCTCTAACTGTCATATTATTAGAAATTATGAATGTGTACATACGAGCAGCACTCCAGAGATGTAGACCATGGTTTTGTCCATAGTTTGTACAAACCTCCTACAAACCTCCTTTGTGAATCTGGGCCAATATGTTTCAATTTTTATAAATGTTTAGACTGCCCTACATCCCCACACATGACGGTCTTTAAAGGGAACCAACACCCACAAATAATATTCTTATAAATAAAAAGGTAATAGTAGTCCAATCCGCCAACAAGTTCAGAAAAATAGTAAATCTCCAAACAAATCAAATTGGAAAATTCACTGCCATATACCTAAGTACGTGTTCCTGGGTCTGGAAAAGAAGACTTATGTCTAGGACTTATTCATCTTTAAATGTACGTGTGTTTAGAATAGGCGCCCTCGCAGACGTTTAGCGCATATGTGAGGCCCTGTTCGTTCCGTAAATGTTGAATTACATCAACCCTTTGCAAAGTGTTGGACATCTATTAAGTATTGATCAAACAACGGTACCAAACATATAAGCCTGGGTTGTTCTCTGCACGGTGGTCCCCTTTAAAGTTACAAAAGTCCCAAACTCTGGGAAGAATATTTCACTTTATTTCACTTTCACTTAGATTATACTGCATACTTATTCATGAATTGTATGCGATTCTCAAAATTAGAAATAGCCTGCTGGCTCTGGGCCACTAAAATTTAGCTTTGGGCCACCAAAGTTCATTTAAATGCTTAATTCAACTGGTCTGATTGGGCAACCAAGTTTTTTACAGAATTGTCAATGTTTCTCTTTGTTTCGGGCCACAAGATTCAGGTTTCGGGTCACTGGAATTTCTTCAGCAATTTTTAATTTGTTTTCCCTCTGGGCCACAAGGCAAGAAAGTTTTAACTTCCAGCATTGTTTTACGTTCTTGTCAGTTGTTTGCTGTCGAGTTTAATAGGTAGACCACAAAATATTAAGTAGAGAGGAAAAAACATTCACACGATACGTACCCCCTGGCTATCTTTTGATTGATTTTACTACGTCCGGAATTCATTTGTTGGTTTATTGATATCGTTACTCTTATTTCATTTTTTTAACATAGGTATTCATTTTAATTTTATAATTCTATGCTCATAAAGTAGCCAGCAATGTCGGGTAGAAATAAACATGTCTGTCAAAAAGTTATCAAGTATTTCAAACAAATCTATGAATCAGAATGCAATAAAAATCAATCAAAAATCGCCAGGAGGGCAAAGCTAGTAGACCCAGAGGCAAATATGGCCAAGGGACATTCCCTTTTTCATGTTTGCCTAACACAGTACCCCCTGGCTATTTTTGATTGATTTTAAATACTACTTTCTGGTACCTCGATTTGTCTTTAACCCCTCGACTACGGGAACCGAGTGGGTTGTGTACAAAGTCTATGAAGATTTCAGAATCTCGTAGGGAATGGGTTAATACTTTCTGACTTTTTGGCATACATGTATTTCTCTGAAGTTTGTGTTTAAAGAGATCTATTATTCAACTTTGTCCAAATCCATCTAACTTCCTTAGAGCTCAAATTGTCCCTTCGATTATATGACATGTTTCTGATTTGATTTGAAAAAATCCTGGGGATAATTTAAAGGTGTACACACTTATGACAATGAGTTTGATAGCAAGCACTTTGAATTTTCGCTCATTACTCAGTTGTTATTGCATAGGGACATGTTTAATCACTATATGCGCTATATAAAAATGGGAATGGGCTTCTTGTGATAGTCATTTTGAGCCCACCGAGGTAATAGATTGCCTATCACAATCAAGCACATTAGTTAGTTGTTTTATATCACTCACACGGATTGCGTTCATCTTATAGCAAAATAAGTGAAAATCTCTTCAATATTTCATAAAATCGCTCGTAAATTTTGACATAAAAATTAATCGACATTGATGAAGCCAGTATGGGCCTCCAGAACCATGGCGCATCTAATACGCTTTTAATGTCATTGTTATTTTGCGCATACAATAACAAAGACGCAAAAATGAGTGCGCACCAACGCGCTGGCAGTTGCGCACATACGCGATGAATGCGTAAGAGCGCGCTCACGGATGTGCTTATTGGCTGTATTGGCGTTCTTCTTCCCCTGACCTAGATTAGTGTTAGTTTTTACTAACAAGGGCAATCACGTGACTAGAACGTGTGCGCCATGCATAGAGTACGTACTGCACAAATTTGTTTGCGTGTGTATTTTGCTAAAACACATGATCTATGGGACGAGCGCGTAACGCACTTTTAGTGTTAGTTTTTACTAACAAGCCGGTCACGTGATCGCGCGTGTTGTCCAAAACTATTGTTTGTCAAATTCAATGGTAAAACGATCTTATGAGGGATATAATTATTATTATTATTATTATTGTACATACATGTATATTCCATAGTTACTAGATCCCTTTAAAAGGGTATGAAACCATATATATTAGGTCTCAGGAGAATCTGTTTTTGGTATAAGAGGCTTAGTTTATTTCTAGCAATTTGCCTTGCCCTTTACTCAAGATTGGCAAAAATGTAAAGGGCAAGTATTATACATTCCCTTGGCATATTTGCATGTCTCATTGTTCCTTCCTGCCTATTTCATGTTTATTGATTTTACTACATTCTGTGTCGTTGGTTTGTTCGTTTCAAGATCAGTTCATCGTAAGTTAGCAAAAATGTCTGGAAACTGGATCGAGGGATTACCATACCTGATTCTCATCGTATTCCCAATTGTTACTGTTTTTCTTCCTGGATATTTTGATAGATTTTTTACCACCTTACCCCGTTCAGGACTAGTCCTCGTCCCGAAAATATTCGGACTTGGGTCTTCGGAGAATACATGTTGTAAAATCAATCCGTCCTGAACAGGTTAATTGGTCTTGTCTGGCAGAGAGTTTACTTTACATTATTCGTCCAGTTTTGCAACCAAATTCTAAGTCTAACAGCGTGTTCACACACAAACATTTTCATCCCTTAATCATGACTAAAGAAACGTCGTATAGAGAATCATGATTAACAAAACTACACTAAGGTTCACACACACAAAACCAAGATCTCAAAACAGGTGGCTGGCCAGCTGCACGAAGTGCGCAGTTTGCTACTGCGCAGTGTGTTGTCTTTTTTCTGTCTGCGGGGCGTTAAGCCCCGCCCACTTATACGAGTCTCGTATAGCTAATCATGATTAAACGAGCGAGCCGTTGTTCACACACGAAATGATCGTGATTCTATAGTCAGCTCTCGTACGAAACGATGATCAAACCCGCGTTTCGTTAATCATGATTCGCTATACGTCGATTCGTTAGTCAGCGTTCAGACACACAAATGTCATCGTATAGCTAATCAGCAGCTGATTCTATAGTCAGCTGCTGATTCTTTAGTCATGATTAAGGGATGAAATTTTTGTGTGTGAACACGGGGTCAGATACTATTAAAGAGACATTGACATTTTAAGTTTGCTCTGTAAACATGAACTCATTTATCTCATTTCCCTGGCCCGTAGGCTATATGATGATCAATTGGTGCTCATGCAGACTAGTCCAGGGCCATTAAACCCAGTGAATGTTGTATCGCCCTTCTGGTTGTGAAAGCCTAATTGCTACATTCATCTTGGTAAGATGATAAAGGGATCTAGTAACTTTGTGGACACGTGCAAAAACTGGTGAATGGTTGATAAAATGTGTATTTTTGTGATCTGGTATTATGTCCACAGAGTGACGTGTGAAAATTCCACAGTTAATGAATGTCATATGACCGAAAATGCGATGTGATATTTGCAAATTCATTGCACTGACTTTGTACACAGTTTGAATTCTCCAATAGAGAATGTCAAATCTGAACAACCCATCAAGGACAAGAGCTATTTTAAGGCAAAATTGATCATTGTTTTCCACAACAAATTGGCAACTCCTATTTTTTTTTTACCTTTTAACGACATAAAAATAGGTGGAAAATATTGAGTAATTACAATTTAAGACAAATATAAAGTGACTTTGCCGCAAAGTTGCCATTTTGAATGCCGAAATCTGTTTTTAAAATATCACAATGTGTTGCCAATTTAAGGATTTTCTTAAATTATAGCGATCTACGCAATAATAAAAATCATTACAAAATAACTAAAGCAGGTAGAGTAACAAAATGGGGCTCTTAAAATAGAGAAATGTATGCTCTTTCTACTTGTATACATCATCTTCTTGCTGAAGTGTAGGACTACCAACCCACAAATATGTGGGACTCCGTCCATGATGGGTTTTAATAAATATCGGAAAACTAAAACAGGTCACATGCTTCTATTGGTCTGCTCTAAAAAGGGGGAAACTTTATATAGATATGAACAAGTATGTGCGTCAGAGAAACATGAGGCAACATTTATCAACATTAATCAGCAAGGCTTGTCACATGTCGGTATTACTAGAACAAGAAATACATTTAAACAATATTGTGCGCAGCTACTCTACAATGTCCCTAAAGGCCACAGCTGAATGTTCCATGGTCCTATTACAAGGGGAAGGTCTCTGTCTGCATACCTTAGTTCAACCTTGCACATGTCTTTTCCCCTTTTTATTGATTTAACGGGATAGTTTAGTTTTGGTTTGGAGGGCACGTCAAGAAATATTGTTTGTAAGGTAATGAAAAACTGAGTGTAAAATGTGATAGTGCACACAGTTGTAAAGACAGAATCAACTATGTTTGATCAAGGAGGTCTAAAATCGGTTCAGAAACAGCTGAAATATCCATAAATGTATCCGATCAGAATACATATTGAACAATAATTCAAGAAAATATTTAAAAATCCTACACATTAATTTGTTAGAAATATATATACCAACATGGTTTTAAAATAGTTGTTAATGATCTCTCTATTGAATCATTATTTAAAGTAAACATCACATTCACATTTTTGGATGTAAAATTTTGTTGAAACTTGAGGTGTCTGGAGGGTGCTCTCTTGGGTTAAACTTAAAGGCTGCTTTTTTTTAATGAAAATGCCCTGTAACTTAACCGTTAATATTACTACCATTCAAGCATCGTTGAATTATAACTGTTAGGTTGATAATGATAACTTACAAGTTTTAGTTACTAAAATTGTGTTTGACCAAAACTGTAGTATGTAGCCTTTAAGTTTAAAGATACTGTCTCCCTTTTGCTGTAATCTTCAAGTTCAGTAAAACATTCTATGTACCACAATTATTCAAATACATAGATGCATACTTGCCAACCGTTCCGTTTACAGAACTGTTCCGTTTTTGAAGTTTTTATAGCCCTAAAAAATAAAATTTAAAAAATATAAAAAATCTCTTCTTTTTTTCCTTCTGTTTTTCTTTTTTCTTTTCTTTTCTTTTCTTTTCTTTTCAATAATACTATTTGTATACTATAATGTATTTGTATAATTATTTAACTTAAAATTTACCCATAAAATAAAAGCATCATGGGGTTTCACAACATGCAGAAACTTAGAAGCTTCATGGGCTTTGCCCCCTGAATCCCCACCATAGGTGTTATCCCCTGCACCCCCACCAGGGGCCCTACACTAGGGCGGGTCCCAGGACCCCCTTCCAATGTGCGTTCAGTTTTCTGACTTTCAAATGTTGGCAAGTATGTGTATGCATCAAGTTGGTGAAATTTGATAGAAATTCACAGTAATGAAAGGATCCAAATGAAAAAAATTGATGTGTAGTCATAACTCTCAAGCTAATTTCCTTTTACAAAGATCATAGACAAATCATGCTGTTATTATATCACAAATGTTTTTACCAAAATCATTTAATTATTTGGGCTATTCCACGTCACTCACGTTACATTTGCTCCAAAATCACAACATGTTTCACACTCTATTTCTTTTTAAAAAGAAGCTCTGAAGCTGTCACCTTAATTTTGTTTCATGACACACCACTAGGGCAAACACATATGCAAAGGGTAGTAAATGACTCAACACTTTGTTTGTTATTTTTTTGGGGAGGTTTTAATGAGCGTCACTCACGTTACGCGTTTTTACCCCTGTAAATTTTCAATGAACTTTGCATGAAACGCAAGCTAAAACTATAACACTTTAGAGCAAATTATGTTGATGCATTTTACTATTACTACCCAAGATCATATTAATACTGTTTAAAGTTAGCTTCTATCATGCATTTTTTAAAGAATGGACAGTTAACAAAAAATGGACCGTCACTCACGTTACGTCACTCACGTTACAAAATGAAAATGCATGTTATAGCAATGGGGTTTTGTGACATTACATTCAAATTTTAATTCTTTTGCAAATAATCGTGTTAAAAATAAAAGCTTAAATTAAGGATCTTTAGAAGAATTCACTACTTTTGGGTATGATTATTTATCCCAAATTTTATTTTTGATAACTAACAGTATTAATTTGCACTGGCAATATCGTCACTCACGTTACATCGTCACTCACGTTGCATTTTTCACACTGATGCTACATGATGTTCCCAGTCAATATGAACCTTACAATTTTTGGAGGACATCTAGGCCTGGTAGTAGGAGGAAAATTTAGTTTAGCCCCATTCACTCTCATTAAACAAAAGAAATAGAGAGAAAATTGTACTTTTTCGTCACTCACGTTACATTTCCACATTTCCTGTGTACTAGAAAATATTGTCGAAAAAAAAAATCATCTGATAAGCCTACAAATGACTATCATTCAGAAAGTTAAACCCCTTTTTAATTGGAGAACGTGTTTTCTACCTCGCTTTTACCCGAGTGAGATTTCCATAAAAACAGTAGGAGGTCATGTCGTAAAACACGCAGTGAGAGGTTGTGCAGCATTTTTAATCAAAAGTGTTTCTCCGAGTCACACGGGTAGGTTACTATAGCAACCGCACCTCTCTCATCATGCGACCAGCTGGCGTGACATGTGCTAATCGGCGCGCGCTGGTATACGTTAGCGCGGGAAATTTTGACGGTCAATTCATATGGGGTATATATACAACAGGCAATCGGGAGCGCGATTGTCAGTCTACTATAGTCACGCTAGTTTTTTTTTCGCTGCATAATTATAGCGCATGTAATAATTTACTATACCGGTTTATATTCCTTACACGTACGGTACGAATCTATTATTCTTCAATCCGACTTCAAACTTCAACAGTAATCATGGATTTGCGGTGGGTAGCCATAATGCTACTGTTCCGTGCAATTCACAGCATGCAAACTTGTTCCAATTTTTATATTCATAGTATTATAACTTGTATTATTTGGGCAAATTTAAGTCTAAAATTAGGAGTATGTGGAATAATGTTTGTGTGTGAACTTACAGCAGTTTAAATTGGCAACCTTGTTTACAAGAGTACCACATGTTCCCGATCCAAAACGCGATCGCTGCAATGTTTACATGTTTTACGGCCATGACGTCATCTACCCGGGTAACGTTCTGCACGCTTTTTAATACAATGTTTATCAGCTTAACATCCTGACAACGTCCTGACGTTACCTCGCTATTACCCTAGCCCGACTAGGTTGAATCCTACCGCGCTGTTGTCAGGACGTTACCTCGATTGGACCTTTTTAGGGCAAGTCCAAGCTATTTCGTAGGCATAACGCGTGGGACATCAGAGCGAAAAAGAGGGCTTACTCTTATAAGAAATATTGAAACTCCAATTTGTTTAATATTTTAGATACTTTGTAGCAAGTTTTATCAAATACCAAAACAAAAATTGAAATCCTCCATGCAATAATAATTTATGCGACTTTATGCTAGCGTCACGCGTGGGACCAGAGAAAGTTGGTATTTTTTTACTTTGACTTTGAATGTGAATTCCTCTGAATTTATATACAATTTCAAAACATGCTTGGTATGGTCTTAATGTGCATCTTGTGCTCTACGAATATATGAAATTTCATCATCTCAAAACTGTGGAATTTCATACAGGGTCGATTTGAAAAAAATTTGCATTGTCACGCGTGGGACATTTTGCTGCCATGCGTTTTACATAGGCCCGTCACCAAATGTGATCTTATTATAGATATTTCAATTATTTGAGCTTGGAAAATGCTAATTTTTTGCATAAATGTTCTTTATGACATTTCTTAACAATATTTAAAAACAAAAGTTGCAAAACCTAATTTTGTCCTTATGTATTTCTTTGTTTTAGGAAATTCTTATGTATTTCTTTGTTTTTCAACTTCCATTTTGACATCTTTTTTTTTAATGAAATAAATGATTCACCATTGTCAAACAGTTATTGGCCTAAAACTATTTATTTTCAGTGATTAAAATGAGAAATAATTGCATTTTTTAAAGTTTATGAAAAAACACTATTTTCCATAGGATTTGTACATAAATCACAAAATCATGCAATTTCGGTAATGACTTCCAGTTCGAAAAAGTCATGTGACTTTGTGAGCGTATACTTGTTCGTCATAAATTTGGTCTTAAAAGTTGCGGAAGACTTTAAAGAAAATACTTGTAAAGTTGCGGGCTAATATCTTTATGCATTGCGAAATTATCGCATATTTGCCAATTGGCCAAAACAAGATTTTTAAAAACCCATTGCTTTACTGTACAAATTGTCCCACGCGTTACAAAATGTCCCACGCGTGACAAAATCTAATTGTAGAATTATGCTAAAATGGTAAATGTCATTAACTTTTGTTGCTATGTTATTGATGTCCCCCAAGGTAAATTAGAACTTTGTAGAGTTTCAAAAAAATAAACCTCTCAATTAACGAGAAATCAAAACAATAACATGTGAAAATGTAACGCGTGGGACATGCTGATTTTGGAACGCGTCTAATTTGCATATTAAATGAGATAACAAGCTGAAAATCATAATCCAACTTCCTTCATGTTATGACTTCAGGTCAAGCCAATAATAAGTAAAGAATCATTACAAGTATTTTAAATATGATTAGATTTGTCTTTAATTCAGATGTCCCACGCGTGACGCTCATTTAAATAGCATGCACATATATTTGATTGTTACTTCTTACTGGAGACACGTTTTAAATTTGAGTTTTCTAATTATTAAAATTTAATATCTTAGCTTTAAAATGACATCAAGTTTCACTTGATTGGGTGAAGATGAAAATTCACCCCCTTGGGAACAAATACCTTGGACTTGCCCTTTAATACAAACGCGGTAGAATGTCTTCCTGACAACGTCCGGACGTTACCGCGACTATTTTCCTCAATTAAAAAGGGGTTTTAGACACATATTCAAACAAATAAAAGTCAGAATTACTAAGTTTTTCTCGGAAATAAGTAAATAATATGCCCTTGATTAGGTGGCAATGATATTTTTCAGAAATTTCATGAACAACCAATTTGAGCAACAAAAGTGGCGCCATTTTCCTTAAAATTATCAAAACACCACAATTTTTTGGATTTTGACACTTGCAGGTTATATATTTTGAAGTAACAATAACAAAAAGTTCCAAAGACAAATTTGAAATTTCATCATTTTGGCCATACCTCCGTGGAATAGCCCATTTGGGTTGTTAACATTTGGCACAATTAACACCGGATGCAAAAGGGTTTACACTTGCTATACTAAATAATCACTATAAACTATCTTTTATTTGAAGATTTAGATGTCAATAAGATTCCATTAAAAGTTTTTTTTCAAGTACTAACTTTCTCAGGCTATCTCTGACTGAAGTGGTATTTTCTTTTATATACAAGGATAGTTATCTCGCAAATTTTGGGTTTTGGCTCATCTTGAGCCCTGCCTAATTTAAACTACCGGTATCCAGTTAAACCATTTTGCACCTGCAGACATATTGTCTTGTTGCTATACGCCACCAGAGATATTCTAATTGTTTCCTTTCATTATCCAGTTCATCCCTTGAGTTCTGCTTATAGGCATAAGGACAATGGGCCCTTTGAAATAGTCATAGTATAGCCAAATTGCATCCTGGATCATCCAAGACATTGTATTGCTGGTGACCGGTTATACTATGACTGAATTGGCGAAGATATGATTGTTTCAATTTTACAATCAAAAGTCTTTTACACACATTATGTGAACTTAAAATGCCAATTTCTTCAATACATGACTTACCGGTCGACAAGTGCAGGGTTTTGCTATAGCCGGTCACATATATTCCCAAACTAGAAATAATTTCTATCTGAAAATTTTAACACTGACGTACAAGGTATGCCAAGCTCAACTTAGCTGAAATCGACTAGGATGTTTCTATGCCCATCTCACCCGATGACATGCAATGGATAACTCAGAACAATCAAGTAACTTCGAGAGGATCTTACTGGACAAACTAAATGGAGGATATCTCATGTTCTCTGAATGCATGCACACCCTATAAACCGCACAAGATTTCCTGCAATTACTCGTTTCTCAGAATAGCAATGTTGGTAGGAACAATCAATAGAAGGGGGAGGAAGAATGACAAATGCACCCATGGATCCTTCTGCAGGCTCAAGACCAATCTACAGTATATCCTGACAGACTTACATTCTCCTCAATATATCCCTGAAACACAGGGAAAAAATTAATATTTTTATTTGGGGGGCTCCCTATCTAATTTTATGGAAGTTTTCGGGGGCTACTTTTCAAACTTTTGGGGGGCTACTTTTATCATTTCGGGGGCTACAAATTTTGGGGCTCTTTTTTTTCCAATGCTGTAAGTGATCATCGGATCAAGCATGTTCAAATTATATAATGAAATTTTTTTCTTTTTCGGGGGCTCTTATTGGCATTTCGAGGGCGAATTCACCCGCCGCCCCCGTGTATTTTTTTCCCTGCTGAAACATATTGTGGGGTTATGCTTAAACATGATTATTTCTGAAGTACAGAATTTGACTTAATAACGCCCTTCTCTTTCTCAACCAACGATATAATTTGAGGAAATCTTGTGAGGTTGGTGAGTTCATATGCTAATTCTATAATTATTTATATTGAATCCAACTGTCTATATTCATATTTAATTGAAATATATATCTTTTGAGTATCATGGCCTGCCTCTTTGTGTTACTTAGCCAATATTTCACAACTCATTGTATTTTAGCTCGGTTGACCGTCTGCTCAAGCTTTTGCTTATAACAGCGACCTTCTGCTTTCATTCTTTATACACGCAATGGCCCAACGTATAACTTACTCTTACTCATGTATAAGTAGTTTTGTTTTATATTTTGTATATTGTTTGCATACCTTATGTTCTATTTATTATCCATATTTGTTGTAACTGATTTGTTTGATTGCAGAAAATAAAGTCTTTGAAATGAAATGTATACTACAGAGATCATGAGATTTCTCCTCCATTTTGTCCAGTATTAAGATCATCTCGAAGTTACTTGCTTGTTCAGAGTTATCCATAAATTTGTATATTTTCCGGTTGAGAGTGAGAAGTCGGTTTTTGGCTATATTGAGCTCTGCATACCATTTTGTAGGTCAGCTTGGGCCTCCTACGCGATTGCATGATGCCAAATAGAAAATATTTAGATATTTTGGAAATATTTGTAGAAAATCAAAGAAATTTTGCTAAATTTGGTTTCTGCAAGACTCCTAAAGCTTTTTAAACACGATTATCAGAAAGTACAGAAAGTGACTTATCTCCCTTTTCTTTCTCAACCGATGATATCTGGATATCATTTTTCAATCTATTAGTATGAAGGGAATACATGTATCTGTCAGCTTGTACTGTATAGTTTGGTCTTCAGAGAGGAAGTACCCCATCTCTTGACACGCTATAAAATTTCCTTGATTTTGATTGATTATATTGCAAAACGTTTTAGCGTAGTAGTGCACTTAGAGACTTTACCTTATTACCCAAGGAGTTGAATTAACCCATCAAGGACGGTGTCCCACATATTTGTGGGTTGGTAGTCCTACACTTCAGCAAGAAGATACAAAGTTACATACTGTATATCGTCGGTGACATTACGTACCGGCGAATCTTCAAATTTCAGTCGATTTTTTTATTTTGAGTTTTTGGCATATTTTTTATGTCTATACCCAACTCTATCACAATTTTGTCTCTATTTTCGAATATCGTGAATTTTGAAGACTGAAATTCAGATATGTGATAGAGTTGGGTATAGACATCAAAAATATGCCCAAAACTCAAAATCGAAAAATCGACCGAAATTTGAAGATTCGCCGGTACGTAATGTCACCGACGATATGAAGTATACAAGTAGAAAGAGCATAAACTTCTCTATTTTGAGAGCCCCATTTTGTTACTCTACCTGCTTTAATTATTTTGTAATGATTTTTATTGTTGCGTAGATCACTATAATTTAAGAAAATCCTTAAATTTGCAACACATTGTGATATTTCATGAACAGATTTTGGCGTTCAAATTGGCAACTTTGCGGCAAAGTCACTTCATATTTGTCTTAAATTGTAATTACTAAATATTTTCCACCTATTTTTACTTCATTAAAAGGTAAACAAAAATTAGGAGTTGCCAATTTGTAGAGGAAAATAATGATCAATTTTGCCTTTAAATAGCTCTCGTCCTTGATGGGTTTTAAAGCTCCTGTTTTTTTTACTCTCCGGTAATTATCCTAACTTTGAACAATTAATCTTTCGAGGGATTGAAGAGAAAATATTAGTTGACTTGCGTGAGCACCGGTAAATGTAGTGGCATGTTGATTCATTCATCTACATTGTAGTTGTCATAAGGCCCCGCGGAGGGGGTAAGTGTGTCTGCCAACATAGATTTAATTGGGTGTAGAGCAGGGGGGAAAAAAGAAGAACATTTTTTTTTTTGGGGGGGGGGGGGGGGGGGGCTACTTTTCAAGCTTGCATGCCTGCATAAAATTAGCACTTTGAAATTTAATTTGTATTGAACGCCATGCAAATTTACAGGGACTCTTTTAAGATTTTTTGTGGGTGCTCTTTTTGGCATAACGGGGGCGAATTTGCCCCCGAACCCTGTGTATTTTGTTTTTATTGCGTGTCAAGAGGAAGTATAGGGTTTCTCATCATTCCTGCATGCGTCGACTGCATCCCTTTTGGTTGATTTTACTACACCATTGATACACTTTTGGTTTTCCCAAAAAAAATTATTGTGGAAAATGTCCTCGGGGGGGAAAAATATGAATCATATGAGAATATCATCTGAACCCTAACCAGACTGGGGGAGGTTTCTGTGATTGTTCAGTAGCACGCAAAGACTTTGCTATATATGCTTTGCCATGACAGCTTTTTTTTTCTGTCAAGTCTTGTGCATCTTTTCAACTGAATTTAAAAAAATATATATACGCAATGTTACAGAGTGACATACAGTATAATCTTTTCCAAAAACCTATGTGATTCAAAGCCAAACATTACTGGGAAAACAAAAAATGAAAATATGCTTTCATCACCTACCACGTGAACGAATATATCATAACTTAGATGTTAATGTAAAGATTTGGACAAAAACTGCTTTGAAATTGACTAATTGAGCACTAATAGGTTCTAAAATAAAACGATCGTTGACAAAGTTCAATTTAACCGCTTGTGGAACCGCGTATACGCTTCATGCAAAAGATTATGCTAGAGCACGGTATACCAGCTTGTCGATACCTCCAGCCCAGCTCTAGCGGCACAGTCGGGTGCGAGCGGGCGGTAATTTAGGCCAAATTTCACGGGCGAGCAAATTAGTTTGGCCAATATAGATGTTTTTGGTAACTTTCCCAATACTGTTATTTGGCTTTAAGGTCAGCCTGACAATGGCTGGCAAATAATCCCCAAATTTAATTATTTGTGTACTAACATTAAAGGGATCTAGTAACTTTGTTGACATGTGCAAAAAGCGATGAGTGGTTGATACAATGTATATTGTTGTTATCTGATATGTCTACTGGGTGTTGTGTGAAAATTTCAAGTTAAATGGACTTTATATGGCCGAGTAATGAGCAAAAATGCAAAGTGACATTCACTAACTCATTGCACTCACTATTTGTACACGGTTCTGACGATCCATTGGATAAGTTGATATCTGAAGACGTCAATCGTAAATATCTTTTTAACGAAAGGGAAATTTGAAAAACCGAAACCTGTCCCATGATTTTATTGTTAATAAGAATACAACAAGGTATGAGGGAACTGCTAGAATTTCAATTGTATTTTGAGGATTTGGACAATGTTACTAAGTCCCTTTAAAGGGAACCAACCCCTCAAAATAATATTCTTTCGGATGAAAGGTAATAGTTTTAGTAGTCCATCCCACCAACAAGTTCAGGGGTTTTCAAACAAATCATATATTTGAAAAACACATGATCGCAACAATACAGTACATGTGTTCATGGGTCTGCAAAAAGAAGACCATCTATTTTCTAGGAACACGCCTTCTTCTGTGATTCTATTGTCTCCCAACTTACGCGTGTGTAGAATTGGCGCATTCGCAGAGATAAATTGTAATACCAAATAAAATACTACTATACGGTAGTTTGTTTTTTGTGTATGTAGTTCTACTATCTTTCTCCTTCATTTATGTAATTGATGACCTGAAGGCGAGTTTGTGATACAAAATACCAATAGCAAAATTAAATACTAGTTTTATATGTTGTTGTTTTTGTTGTACATTCAATTAAAGTGATCCGGGTAAAGTGTCTAACTCCACGAAAAATACTTGGAGCTTCCTCGTTTCTCGTTTAGCTTAATATGGTAAGAGAAGAATAAACTGAATAGGGTTCGATTTTTTCAAATGTCCCTTTAGTATGAAGATAATTATCATTGAAAATCATTATTTCAAAAGCGTTAGCTAACGGTTTTGATAAAAAGTACAATTGTCCGTCGCTGAACACGTCCTGCCAGCGCGCGTGGGAAATTTTCCTGACCCACTGAACTTTGAGCCTAGCGGATGATTATTACTGCGACAAATCTACAACAGAACATCAGTATTCGGTGATAAAATATGAACTCAATATTCGTTTTTTACTAGGTAAACAGTGTTCGTTTTCTTTCTAACTTTCACAAATCTTTCAATTCTATTTTACAATGATATTGATATAGGATTGAAGTCTCAAATGTCAGTTTGTGCAATATCTGAAACTTTACACAGATCACTTTAATGAACCCTGCAAAGTACCACTATAAATGAAATACTACTAGGTTATGCTGTTGTTGCTGAACATGTTTATATAGTTATACTTAGTCATTATTAGCCATCAAATGAAGTGCTACTATGCTGTTGTTGTTGTTGTTGTAGATTTATACCTTGTCATCATTTGCCATCCAATGAAAATGAAATACTACAACAACATGTATCATGTTGTTGCTTTAGATTTAAACTGTTGTCATTAATTTGCCATCAATGATGATGCTTTGATGATGTGTCCATAGCCCGAAGCGATATATATATTCAATCTAATAGCAGAATGATTGTAGTTTGGGGTCTTGAGGGAGGAAGTATGGATTGCCATGTCAATCCTGCGTATCCCTCTCTGACTTGCCCTCCTCATTGTGATTGATTTTACTACACCGTTGACACGAGCTGTTGGCGATGATTTCATTTTTTACAACATCCACAAAACAATGGTCATAAACTCAAAAAAACTTTCCACAGGAAAAATGTGAATCACAATTCCTCCTTGAGAGCGTATGATTTAAACATGCAAATTATGTTTTCGATATGTTTCACAAAACATGGCTCGTATTAGATTATGGATAAATGATAAGTTGTGATCATGAAAGATTATTGGTATAATAGTGGGGAAAAAATCAGGCACCCAGCCAAAATATGTTCAGGATCGGTGTAAAAACTGTCAAAAAGTGAAAGTTGAGTTTGATTTTTGTGAAACATTCTGATTAAAATGAAATAATAAATTTGTTAATTTTATAGTTTGTGAAAATGCAAAGTTTTTCTCAAGATAGTGGCCAGTGGGCTTTATTTCTAAGTTGGCCATTTGCAATCTCAAGTTTGATACTGACCTTGAGATATTATGATTATGACATTTTAGCCTTATAATTCATGAACCATTTGACCTTTGACCTATAACTACACCTACATGTACTGTATGTCAGTTCTCTCTCTCAAGAATGTAAACATTAAAGCTAAATAACGGTATTGGGACAGTTATCGAAAACATCTATATTGGCCAAACTAATAATTGATTAATATTGATGAATTTGTATTTTAAAAAGGCCTTGCGTGGTAAATCTGAACCTAATAGTATCGTTAGATGCAGAATATTGGTGGAACTTCAATGCACGCCAGTGAGATTTGGCCTAAAATCACCGCCCGTTTGCCCTGCTCCGATTTTCTTTTAAACTCATTTTTTCAGCGAAAAACTTATCAAATTTGGTTTCTCTGTGATGTCATTTGTAATCTAAGTGATTGTGAAGGTTTTAAGGATATTTTTGAATAGCATTTCCCTTCCTTTGGCCGTCTTTATTTTAAGTCAGCTTAACCTTTCCCCATAAATCCTGCTAAATTGTAGGGAAAACTCTTTAACTCATTTTTTCAGAGAAAAACTTATTACATTTGGTTTCTCTGTGCCATTGTAAGAATATATATGTCACTAATATTCATGAGGGAAACAAAATTCACACCTTAACAGAACCACGTCATAGTAGATATCATGTGATACATAACATGTATGATGTCATTTGTAATCTAAGTGATTGTGAAGGTTTTAAGGACATTTTTAGCATTTTCCCTTCCCTTGGCTGTCTTTGTTTTAAGTCAGCTTAACCTTTCCCCATAGATCCTGCTAAATTATAGGGGGAAAACTCTTTAAAAATGTAAGGTTGTTGATTAGGTGGAGAGGGACCCTACCTTTCTAGCACGATGACGACTTTCCTCCCCCACCTCTCCGCGGCACCCTAAGCTAAGGGATGAAAGCCACCAAACTGTATCTCCTTTGCGTGACATATATTTCATTAACCCATCGCCTGGCGTAAAGCATGTGTTTATGTATAAAATGTATGGGTATATTTGAAATCTAGGGAGAAGGGGCTTAATGATAATATTACACAAAGTTTCCAAACAATGGTCTGAAGAAATTCAAAAGGTTGTCGTCTGGAGGATCGTGATCGGGATCAGAAAACAGTTGTGCTTTTTCTACCAGAGCCCTTGCTTATATAACCTTATCACCATCTTGCCGATCTCAAAAGGAAACTGCAGCACACTATTCTTGTTTTTCCAGTTTACTGGAACATTCTTTCTTCTGAACTTCAAAATGTTCTGCCAAATCGAAAGAGTGATATGGTAGATATATTAAGAACAATGTCCTTATTCCACCATATCCTAGCTGGCCTTTACATAACCCCATTCCCTACCCACATCCTTCTCCGCTCTTCCTCTACGCCAATCTCGCTCTCCTCCCCCCCAAAAAAATAAATAAATAAAAAAGGAATGTAAAGTACCATTCATATCCCTCCTGGGCCCGGGGGGGCCCGATTACGGACCAGCGACATTTACCATGGTAGTTAGCATCATTGGCTCTAACCCATCGATGTCAATATGCTAGAATAACATACAAATCAACAGAACGTAGCAGAGCACACGTCCCACACTTACCCATTCAACCGTAGAGGATTACACAAGCATATCTAGAGATCAGTGGAACTAGGGCTGGTCCTGGGTCATAATCGTGCTCTCGGCCACTGGTTCCATTGGGAGGGAGGAAGTATTGCTTACTTTAAAAGGTTCATGCTCTGAAAATAGAATTAAAAAGTAAACCGCAGCTTAATCTGTTCATTATGAAATGATGAATATTTCTTCCCATTTTCATCAACTTGCTGGATATCGAATTAGCCAGAATCCAGCTGGTTGAGAAGTGAGGGTGTGGAGCAAAGTTATTAAAGGGGTAGTACAGTTTTGGTATGGCTGAACTTTAGTAACCAAAACCTGCACAGTAACATTACAAACTAATAGTTATAACTCCACCATGCTCGAAGGTATACAAAATTACAAACGACTAAGTAAAAAGCTTGTTATCATTAAAAAAGAGCCATTAAAACACAAGAGGGCGCTCTCTAAAAAGGCATTGGTTTTAACCATTTTTCATACAAAACTATGCATGTGATGTTTTGTTGAAATAATGATTAAATAGAGAGATCATCAACAAAGTTCTATTTAAAACCGCTTTTGACATTTTTTGAAAAAGTGTAAGCATTAAAAAAATTTTTTTTAACAATCATCAAATAAATTTGGGGCCCAAATTTATTACGATTGGATATATTTATTGATATTTCAGCCATTTCTGAACCGATTTTGACCAAATAAAGTTTATTCTGCCATTAAAATTGCATACGGTTCTTTCAAATTCGACACTCAGTTTGTCATTACCTCACAAAAAAATTGTGTTGTGCAGCGGCCTCTCTACCAAAACTGAACTACCCCTTTAACCCCTTGCCTACTGGGACCGGGTAAGCTAATGTACAAAGTTTATGGGGGTTTCAGAATCTAGAAGGGAATGAGTTAAATGGATCTATACTAGTAACCTCGTCTAAATCTGCCAAACTCTCTTGCATCTCTTTTGGTTCTTTTATGCCTGGTTGTGTTCCTCTTACTAATATAACTTGTATGAAACCAGCAATGTTTTAAAATGTAGTCCTTTTTTAATGAGATATTAATTTGAGCAAATCCTGGGGATCATTTTAAAGTGATCCATTAACTTAATATTTTCACCAAAAAGTAATGTTTGAAACTTTAATCATGTCCCAATTTCATATGATATGTGAGATATGTGAGATTTTCATAGAAAAGGAATAAAGTTTACCTAGTGAAAAGAGAGAATATCAATGTTGTATCCCGATCGTTCGCGTGAAGTATCCAAATTCATATACATGTATACTCCTGATTACGGTCGGAAACCATCTATAGACGCTCTCAAATTCAATCTTATATCAATGATTATAGAGACATTTGAAAAATCAAAACCCATTTCATTCTTCTGTTACCATAAGCCAAACAACAAGGTACAAGAGAAGTGGGAAAGCTACTAGTGATTTTGGTTGAAATTGTACGAAGTTAATGGGTCACTTTAAACTTCACTTGGAGTAGAGGACATTCAGCCACCACCCCAACTCCCTGCATCGAGTGTACTTCTTTTGTATCATGTTTTTAAAGGGTACCACCACCCAAAAATAATATTCTTATAAATGAAAGGTAACATCTTTAGAAGTCCATTCCATCAACAAGTTCAGAAAAATATGTTTCCTGAAGAAAAAAAAAATAATTGCAAAACGCATCACCATTCTAAAGCATGCGTTCATGGGTCTGCATGTACGAAGACAACCTTTGTCCAGAGCGAACAAAACGTCCAGGATTCTATTGTCTCCAAACGTACGCGTGAATAGCATTGGCGCACTCGCAAATGTTTGGCGCGTACGGAACTATGGAATAATAATGGTTCCGTAAGTGGTGGTAATTAATTGCATTGTTTATGAATTGGGGAACCCTATGCAAAATGTTGGGTATCTATTTGATATCACAAAACGGTACCGAAACATATAATTATGTGTTGTTCTTTCCCTTTAAACAAAAGGTCGCCTCCTCTGTGTTTAATGTTCATACTGTGAACAATGTTTGGGAATGTAAATGATCACAGCGTCCCCCTAACTTTCTGGTCAGTCTCATCTCATTCACTCGTCAATGATGATTAGGAGCCATGGGTGTACAGAGGCATACCGAGGGGGGTATTTGGGGTGTTCAACACCCCCCTTTAGCGAAAAACACACCCCAACTGCGCCACTAAATGAAGCTAAAACACCCCCCTTGAAAGAAATACTGGGTACGAATATGTTAGGAGCAGTTTGCCATAATTTACCGCTGACCCAAATCTGTTTGAACCCAGATAGAGAAAAGGAGTATACTCAATTGGTTTGCCAAAAATAGATAAATTCACTTGGCCTAGTCCTTTTCGAGAGGTTAACCTGAATCACCGAATCTGCTATATTTATCTACAATTTGAGATAAAAAAGAAAGGTTAGAAGTCTGCGAGTGCCTCTACAAACAATTTATTCTAACACTTACAGTATGTATCTACATCTGTTTGAAATACATGTAAGACTGAGATCAAGCCTATACTACTTTTGTTTTTGTACATACTCCAGGGCCAAATTAAATGTTGGGAATCCACTTGACCTAATGCTTTTTGAGATGTTTGTACCTGAATAGCTGAATCTGCTATCCATCTACAAAAGATATAAAGGAAGATAAGAAGTCTGTGAGTGCCAGGCGCGCCGGAAGCAGTTTCGGATTGGGGGGGCAAAACCCCAAGGGGGCTCACAATTTGTGTGTGTAAGGGCTCATGCCCAACCACACTCTGGGTTGCCAACTTTGAGCCAGATGTGAGAGTGAGACATTGCGATGGAGCGAATTTGTGGGAGGGGGGTGTCCCCCTTCCCACGGTAGAGAGCTTTTGCATTTTTGGACTTGAAATTGTGCAATCTGGTGCATACCTACATGTAGATAGGAAATTCGGCTGCATTTGGGAAAGCGTAATATGATTTGATCGACCAGAAAGTTTTAATATATTTTTCACATAGAAAACAAATAATTGACACACTAATACATATGGCTGAGTCATGTCGGTAATTGTCGGAACCGGGTCCCGATAAACTTTTACCGGTCGGGAACCGGTATCCCGATAAATTTTTACCGTCGAAACTCGGACCGGTAAAATCACGCAATCGTGCACGCATCGGCAAAAATGCACTGTTTGGGGCTTTTATTGCTCTTTTTATATGCAAATAACATTATAAATACTGAGGCTTTTATGGATTTACATATCAATCTTTACGGGAAAATAGTTACAGACTATCCAGAATTAACTCAGTTTCGCATGAAAAGTATTTTTTTCAAAGTAAATTGGACCTATAAATCGATCGTTTGTTCACCATTGCCCATCGCAACGCGGTTCACAGAAACTTAGCCCGCTAGTCGGGGGGAAACGATCGCTTGTGATATGACTGTGAGCCACTGCCCTCAAAAAGTGGCTATAAATTAGCCTTTTCACAATCAACACCATTTTGGTAGTCTACTTTAATACATGATAACATGGCATTTGAAAGCTGAACAGAATACAAAATCACCCCCAAAACAATGAAAAAACTGTGCTGAATTATCGATAAATTTCCAAGGAACATTCGTGATCGTGAGGATCGAAGGTTGATGAATTGAGCTACAGCATGCAGCAAGTTTTCGGGCCGCTGTTTCATGCATATCGCTCGTATACTTTGCATGCAAGTTACGGGTCTTTTTTTCTTACGCGAGATTCATCCGCCGGCCGGTGGAACTATGTTAATTCATCCCAGGCCGGCCATACGTTTGCACACAAAGTATGTACAAGCGAATGGGAGCGATGTAGTCGTTTTTTATCGATATTTTGCTTAATTGTTTTCATTGTTTTGGGGCTCATTTTTGTTTCTGTTCAGCTATCAAACGCCATGAAATCATGTAAGTAGAATATCAAAACATTTTAAAATGGTGCAAATGACCAAAAAACGTATTTTGAGCTACTTTTTGAATGCACTGGCTTATCAGCTGGATCATACAAAGATCCATCAGACAACTCCCCTGGAGTATCGGACTAACATTGTGTGCACATCCGCCGACAATATCGTTCAAATGACTAGCAATTTTGCGCTTCCTGTTCAATTTCTGACTGTCAAACGAAGTAAAGAACCAAGAATTTCTCGAAAATAACCACTCTTTAAAGTAAATGATATCAATTGCCCCGTTTTTATTTGAATTCCGCTACATTATTGTGATAATCTTAATTTCTTTTTTAACATCGTATTTATTTTTATTTTTTTTCGGGGCACCGTTTCCGATATAACGAAACCGGGTCCCGATTGAAACGGTCGGTAACCGGTGTGATCGACCGAACCGACTCAGCCTTACTAATACATTTGTACCCCAAAACACACACACAACAACATAAACCATAATTATGCAACATTATGTATGATCCAACAACACACTGCCAATAATGAGTCCCGAGGGAGCGAAGCGCATGAGGGCTGGGGCAGGGAGGGAGGGGGAGGGTTTGGGAGGGGGTAACCCCCTCCCACGGTAAGAAAGATTTTGCATTTATGGACTTGAAATTGTGCAATCTGGTGCATACCTAGATAGGAAATTCGGGCTTAAGATTAGCTGTATCTGGGAAAGCGTTTAATGATTTGATATATTTTTCACGAAGAAAACAAATAATTGACGCACTAATAAATATGCACCCAAATTCACACATAAATATTGTATTTAGTGTCTTACACAGTTCCAACATAAACCATATGGCGCATGTATGATCCAACAACATGGCCTACAGCCAATAATAAATCCCGAGGGAGCGAAGCGACCGAGGGCTTGGGCAGAGACAGATGGGGAGGGTTTGGGAGGGGGTATCCCTCTTCCACGGGGAAGATTTTGCATTTATATACTTGAAATGGTGCAATTTGGTGCACTTCATGCCATACCTGTGAAGAAAATTTAGAATCCGAGTTAAACAAAAAAAAGATAAAATGTCTATGCTCTCATCAGATGTTTACAACAAACTGAGATAATCTGTTCGCGCGTAAAGCGTGCAGCGAAAATTGAAAATGGATTCATAAACTATTTTTTTAACGTTAGCTCATACATTTGATTTTGTCTTTCCCTCTCTTTTTTAAAATATTTTTTTGGGAGGGTGGGGGGCTTTTTGGGGGGGCAAAATTGCGTTTTGCCCCCCCACTTCCGGCGCCTATGGTGAGTGCCTATAGATTCAATTAATTTATTGTAACACTTATCGTTTATATACATGTATCTACATCTGTTTGAACTAAATAGACTAAAGCCTATAGTACTTTTGTTTTTGTAATACTCCAGTGCCAAATTAAATGTTGGGAATTCACTTTACCTGATGGGCAACTCCAGCGTCATGGACATTACAAATCAGAGAATTTTCATGACTTTCCAATGCCACTACTAATTCATGCCTGTAGCTAACATCTAACTTTTACTTTGATTACAAAGCAATATCCTAGCTAAGTATCCAAAGTTTCAGAACATTTATCCAATTCCGTCACGGACATTACATTTTTTGGACATGACTTTTTGCATCCATAAACATCTTTGCAAAAGTCTGTGAGTTTTGAGACCTCACAAAAGCGATTTAGGTTGTAAGTTATAGACAAGACAATGATAAATTGAATTCAAGTTATATTTTGCGAAACGGGCCAGACATATGTGATCTAGACAACAAAATGTTGCGTCACGGACATTACATTTTCAGCGTCATGGACATTACACTTTTGTCCACTTTCTCTATACCCAGAAATAACCCACAAAAACTGTTCCATCGTGCATGAAACTTTTTCAGTTCTGAGAAAAAATTCATATTCCGAAATGTAAAGCAATTAGCATAAAATTATATAAATAATTTGCAATTACATATTAATTTTTTTAATATTTCAAGAGATATGTTTAACTATTTAAAACAATATTATATAATTTTGATGAGGTACAATGTTGTTTTGCCCCCCAAAAATGGGGTAAAAAGGGAAAAAAAGGAAAAATATGGTAAACGTCATGGACATTACATAGAAAATCATGCACAAAGAGTGCAATTTTTGCAATTTGATCACACTTTATGAAGTTTAACCATCTCTTTGTTCTCCCAGTAAGTTCTAGTTAAATCTTCATTGATTATTGAGACATACATGTTCAAATTGAGCAATGAATTGAGTTTTACAAATAGTTTAGAGTAGAGACTTGAAGTTCACAATCTGATAACTGGTAAAATTGAATAAAACTTGAACTAGGAAGTTATTAGCCCCTCTGTTTCTTAGGATTATCTATTTCTTGGTTAGAGTAGGACATTTAAATAAGGGAAAATGCATGAAAAATTATACAGAGCTTTTTTGTGACGTAATGTCCGTGACGCCATTTCTGGACAAACCATCAAATATTTTTGTTAACGCTCTTAAATGATATCACATTCTAACTTTGAAAATGAATTTTTAACTAAATTGAATTCAAACTCATGCTTGTACAAAAACTTGTATTACTAAAACGTCACGGACATTACGTATCAATTAGTTCTAGTATCAATGTTGTAAGAATCAAGATTTTTATGAAATAACGGTTTTCAAAAAGTAGAAATTTTCACACAATTTCCTTTTGTATAGTATTTAAACAAAGCCTAAACTATACCCTAGAAGTAGAATTATTGTTCTGAAGTGACCCATATCTTTTATTCTTATTTTACAAACAATGCATGCAAATTTCATCATTTTTTGGGGGTAATGCATACAAATTTTGTCCAACTTCAATGGCAAAAAAAAAAATTTCTGCATTGAATTTCAAACTTTTTTCTTTGAGTCATCAAAATATGGTCCTTCCTCATTACTCTCCAGTAGTTATCAAGGCTGTCACATGAATTTAATTTTCTCACCCTTGGGTAACATTTTTCGTGGAATTGCCCTAATGCTTTTTGAGTGGTTTGCCTGAATAAAGCTGAATCTGCTATTCATCTACAGTAGATCGAAAGGAAGATTAGAAGTCTGAGGGCCTATATGAGTTCAACATTTATACCCCAGTCACATTTGCTCTACGGCTAGGATACGGCGGCCGTACGCCCCCGAAATCGAGATATACGTGCAGCAGCCGCAGAAAATCTGTGGTGGCCTTACGGTCACCGTAGGGCGTATCCCTATATTTTACAGGCCACAGGGGGTCGCCGTAGGATTATAGCACGGAGTTATAATTGTTCCACATCGACCATACTGTAGCCTACCCTAGGGTCTTATGAGTTACAATTGACTTTTGCGGACCCCCAACAAATTGGACGGTGGCCCTGCGGCATGTGGCACACCCTGCGGGCAACCCAAGGCCCACGCACGGTTCCCGTACACTCGCCTCACGTCATCCGTACGGCCCCGTGGCAGTCTGCGTGTAGCGGTAGCGTCAGTTTGGCCGCACGGTTGCCGTATGGTCCCCCTGCTGCCGCCTAGCGGCTGCCTTGCGTCTGCCTTGGTATTTGTCAAAAATCTAAGGCCACCGCAGGGACGCCATAAGGTGACCGTGCGTCATCACTTCAAATGCCGTCAATTCAAAATACACCGTGCGGCTACCCTAACATATATGTGACTGCTACAGTATGTGACCGTAGAAATGCTACGGTTATTGACCGTAGATATTTTAGGCCGCACGGCCACTGCTGCAAATGTGACTGAGGTATTCCTAGTATCCCTTTACAGGGCAAGCTTTAATTAATTCATTAATTGTTTGCGTATCCAAAACGGTTTAAGCCCAAATGGATATCATACTTTTGTTTTTCAATACTCCAAGTGCTATCATTTTGAATAGCTGAATCTACTGTTCATCTACAATAGATCAAAAGGAAGATAAGAAGTCTTAGTGCCTATTAATATGTTTACAATTAATTCAACACATCTTATTGTTTGTGTACCTAAATCTGTTTGAACCGAGATGGAGAGAAAGAGTAAAACTATTTGTTTTTATGCCTCCGCCAACGAAGTGGCCGGAGGCATTATGTTTTCGGGTTGTCCGTCCGTCCGTCCGTCCGTCCGTCCGTCCGTCCGTACGTCCGTCCGTACGTCCCGTTTTCGTTCTCAGCGATATCTCAAGAACCAGTTGACGGATCAATTTCAAACTTGGTATGAGTGTACATATTGGGGTGACAATGATCTGATTAGATTTTAGGGGTCATGAGGTCAAAGGTCAAGGTCACAGGACTCAATATATATGCAAAAATGCCTTGTTCTCGCGATATCTCAAGAACTGGTTGACGGATCAAATTCAAACTTGGTATTAGTATAGATATTGGGGTGGCAATGATCTGATTAGATTTTAGGGGTCATGAGGTCAAAGGTCAAGGTCACAGGACTCGATATATATGCAAAAATGCCTCGTTCTCGCGATATCTCAAGAACTGGTTGATGGATCAAATTCAAACTTGGTATTAGTGTAGATATTGGGGTGGCAATGATCTGATTAGATTTTGGGGTTCATGAGGTTAAAGGTCAAGGTCACAGGACTCAATATATATACAAAAATGCCTCGTTCTCGCGATATCTCAAGAACTGGTTGACGGATCAAATTCAAACTTGGTATTAGTGTAGATATTGGGGTGGCAATGATCTGATTAGATTTTGGGGTTCATGAGGACAAAGGTCAAGGTCACAGGAATCAATGTATGTGCAAAAATGCCTCGTTCTTGCGATATCTCAAGAACCGGTTGACGGATCAATTACATACTAGGTATGAGTGTACATATCGGGGTGCCACTGATCTGATTAGATTTGGGGGGTCATGAGGTCAAAGGTCAAGGTCACATGACTCTATATGTATGCGAAAATGGCTTGTAATTGCAAAATTTCAAGAACTGAATGTCAGATTTCAATCAAACTCGGTACCTGTATCATAAAGAGTCAACGTAGCCATAAAATGTTGGGGTCATGAGGTTGAGGTCAAGGTCACGGGACTCATTATACATGCAAAAAAGCTTGTAATACCAAAATCTCAAGAACTAAGTAAATGTCAGATTTCAATCAAACTTGGTACCTGACTGTTTTTTAGGGAGCCATCAAAGATTGGGATCATATGGTCAAGGTCACAGGACTCAAAATATAAGAAAAAATTAAATCAGTGCATGTTAATTTGGGCATATTAAAATCGCGTGATAGCGGAGGCATAATTTTCGATTGCGCGCAATCGAAGATCCATCTAGTTAATCTAGCCTCCACGCTCACTTTTTCCTCTACTGGCCCGTATGGGCAAGTAAAATCATAAATGTTCAAATTTTACTAGCCCAAACAGACAATTTACTTGCCCACTTACTTCTGGATGAGATTTTCATGTAAGGAACAACATTCTATTCTCAGAGTTGAAGATGAATTTAAGTTGCCTGAATGGGCAAGCAACCTCTAGAGACCATATTAATTGTACTTGCCCGACACCAATTTCTACTTGCCCCGGGGCAAGCGGGCAAGTGCTAGAGTCGAGCCCTGTTTTGATGTATGCACTCCGATTGCCAAATTAATTTTGAGAATCCACTTGACAGTATTCCTTCTGCTGAGTGCATTCGTGGGTATTTACTGAAGATACCAGCCCATTACTCTCGGGGGTAGCCAGGCTCAAGCCCAATACAGCCTGAGAAGGGGTAAGGTATAGTGACAATATACAATTAGTGCATGCTCAGAGAAATTTAGTCCCTGAAGTGAAATGCTGAAAAAATAGCCCAGAAAAAGCTAAAAAGAGCCAACCAAAATCATAGAAGGGCATTTTGGTCGTGTAGTTTTGTGTTAAGGGCGCTGTGAGTGGCACCATGTCAGGATCCCATTTTTGTCTATTTTTACATAATGTTATACATTTAAATATATGTATAATCTTTCCTGGGGCTGTGCCTCCCTTCCTTACTCTGCCAACCCCCCCCCCCCCTCCCCCTCCCCACCCACACCCTCTCCCTTTCTTGTCCTTCCCCACACCTCTCCCCTCTCCCCTCTCCCTCCCCACCCCTCTTCCCTCTCCCTCCCCACCCACATCCTCCCTCTTCTTCCTTTTTCCTTCCCCACCTTCTCCCCTCCCCCTCCCCACCCCTACACACACACATCCTCTCCCGTTTCCCCTCTCATTCTATGTATATAATGTATATATTTCTGTATAATAACTGTATAATTGTATATTGCTGTATATATAACTGTATAATATTATCACATAATTATTCCAACGAATCTGAAATTATCTTGCATTATATGTATATTGTTATACTTCATTATTGTGTACTCCGATACCCTATATGGGTCGTTGAGTAAATAATAAACTTTCAAACTTTCAAACTTTCAAACCAAGTCAGTGTCTGCTGAGCAATACGCGCGCCATTGTTAGTGTGCATTCAGCTGTGTGCCGAGAGAATGGGCATAGTTGTTCGATACTATGACTGGCAGTAAGAGCGATTTATCAGAAAAAAATGCACAACCAAAATGACTGTTCTTGGTATCGTTTTTCATTGGAAAGGACACCCTACCGATGGACATAATCCTTGTGTTACTATATTTTGGGAAGTGTCCCATTCCTTTTTGGGGGGGGGGGGCCACTCTGTATAGGACACCCTAACAGACCGTTTTTTTTTTTACTTTTCAAAAAGTACAACACAGTCCTTTTTAGGACAATTGTCCACCCCAACCCCCCAACCCCCCAACCCCCAACCCCCAACCCCCCCCCCCCCCAACCCCCAACCCCCCCTTCCCCTTTCTACATGATATTACCATACAACAATACATCAAGCATGTTGTAAAATCACTAAAAATGCATTTTTTTTTTTACCCCTTGCCCCACCCCCCCCCCCCCCCCCCCCCCCCCATTTAGCTCCACCACTGACATCAGCAAGTAATAAGTAGGTTTAAGTTGAAGTATGGCACTCCAGGGCTACGTCTGGGTGGTCCTGGTCATAGGACAATGCACTTTGTCCAAAACATGCAATGTATAGTTCCCCTCAGTCCGTCAGTTCTAGGAATAAATTCATGTCGTTTTTTTTTTTGATTTATTATTTTGTATATAATATTTGATAAAGTAAAGCCAGCTGAACAATTATGCATCTGTAGCATTTCTGTATATATATATAATATGAGATCTTTCAGCGAAGATAGCTGACATTTATTAGGGAGACCACCAACGAGTGGCTGTATGATAGCTCGGTTGGTAGAGCGCCCGAACGTTAATCCGGAAATTGGCCACCTCTAATCACAACATGGGCATCCTTTCTTTGCTCTTGATCGTCCATGGTTTTTTTTAGGAAAAAAGGGAGATTATGGAAGTGAAATGAATATGTGGTCACAGTCCCTTTTGATTGTACTTTTTTTGTATTTAACTCTTTGAGCGCTTTGTTCGACTCAAGTCACAAACAGCGGCCCCGCTTTGTTCGACTCTAGTCACAGACAACGATGCGCACGGTGCGTGCGCGCCTAAAATAATCTGGTGATGGCGGGATCTACTGCACAGCGGACAAAGTGTTAATAAGACTAATAAGACCATTTCATATAAACTCTTTGAGCGCATTGTTCGACTCAAGTCACAAACGGCGGCCCGCTTTGTTCGTCTCTAGTCACAGACAACGATGCGTGCGGCGCGTGCGCGCATACAATATACGATGCGTGCAGCGCGCGCAGCGCGCGTGCCCGCCTACAATAATTTGGCGACGGCGGGATCTACTGCACAGCGGACAAAGTGTTAAATAGTGCATGTTTCAAAGTCAGGTGATATCCATTAACTTCATAAAACTTTTTCAAAAGTTATCATTGAGACTTCAATCATGATACCAATATCTTTGTAAAATTCCTGTGAATGATTTTGGATAGTTTCATAGAGACAAGGGGGAAACAAATTAATTGATATTTTGGGGGGCTACTTTTCAAGCTTGCCTGCATGAAAATAACACTCCAAATTTGATTTGTATTGAACTCTATATACTTTTTGGGGATCTTTTATGATTTTCAGGGGCTCTTTTTGGCATTTTGGGGGCGAATGCGCCCCGATCCCCCCGTGTATCTATTTTCACTGCATAGAGATGAAACACTGTTTACCTAGAGATAAAAAGTACAAATTGATTCCATATTTTATCACTATCTACCCATTGCTTAAGGGGCCGTCACTTATCCAAAACGGAGCCCGCCCGACTTCTCTGCGAGATCAAAAGGGCATTTTTTGCCAGGAATACGGCCGGTGATTGCTCAATCACTGCGGGCTCCGCCGCATTTTTTAGGGGTCGGCCGACGTTCGAGGGGCACCGAAACCTGCTCCCAAATTCAGCGATTTTCGCCCGACTCCTTTTGTTTACTGACGGGTGCTGGATTTCTGATCACTGATGTTCATAGGGTTCCCTAGAGCCCAGTCCAACATGTGACAGGGTAGATTTTAAGCGAATGCTCGACTCCCTGGCGGATTTGAAATTCTGCGACTCTCTGGCGATCTATAAATTGGGCCGGGGACCGTTGGATTTGTGATGCAGGCTTTATGATTACATTCAGCTAAAAGCTTTTTTATTCAATCATAAGTATCATCAAAACTTTTGATCATCAAAACTCATTTCATTCTTCTTTAATTACCATCAAGAGAAATTATAGCGTTTTCGCAACCTCAACGCGGCCGTAGAAATTGGCGTGTCGTGTGCAAAATCGCCAATTTCCTGTAGTAACAGCGGTCCCCTACGTTCTTGGACTGTTATCACCGACCGTCTTCGGTCAATTCTGCGTCCGTGCTATGAGACCGCCCGATCAGGCAAACAGCCAATCAGCGGCGCTCGCTGCTCGTAGCGAGGTCAAACGTTCATCATCAGCGCTCACACGTGTAGAGTGTGGTTCAACGATCTGAGTCTACGTCCGTACGTCCGCGTTGACCGATTGCGAAACGGCTTGTAAACCAGAGTTGTTTTAGCGCGGCGGACGTACCAATATATCGTTCCTGCGTCGGTGAAAGCTGCGTACGATGCTGGGCGAAAACAGCCTAATAACCCATTGACTACGGGAAGCGGGTGGGTTGTGTACAAAGTCTATGGAGATTTCAGAATCTCGTAGTGAACGGGCTAAGAGAAATGTGGAAGCTCCAAATGATTTTGGTTAAATTTTACAAAGAGAATTGATCACTTTAAACATAGTTCTCATACAAAGTAGAATATGGCGAGGAGGAGTAGTAGAATAAGGAATGTTCAGAAACTCCGCTGGCATTATGCCAATTGTGTGAAAGTTTGGAAGTGGAAAGGTCAGGCCTGTCATGGACTAAGCACCGAAGTGATGACATCACACTCTTGTGGATGTGGTGTGGCATGATTGGCAGAGCGCGGCGCTTTCCGATCATGAGATCCCGAGTTCGAACCCTGCCCACTGCCTTTGTCCTTCAGCAAGAAAATTTATCAACATTGCTGCTCTCTACCCAGGTGTATAAATGGGGATCCGGTAGGAGGTGAAAGCCTATAATGTGAAGGATCTTCTCAATGCCCATGAGCCGCTTGGAAGGAATGCTCCCCAGGGATTGGAGAGGGTGCACACAATGTGTGCTGGTTTGAATTGTATCCTATGACCGGGGGTAATATTATCATTGTAAAGCGCTTAGAGATGATTATCAATCATATTAGGCGCTATATAAATCAAGTATATTATTTATAGTTATACAATAGTACAATAATACAATGTAGTTGGTTGGGGCTGGATGATTTCCTTCTTAGCAACAGCTCAGTCACAAATTTCTGGCTTGCCTGACATTGTTTATAACCAATATCCATGACGTAGGTCACACTTTGGTACTCAACATACTTCGTCAGTAACCCCCCCCCCCCCCCCCCCTCCCTCTCTTTCTCTCTCTCTCTCTTAAAAACACACATGTACACACACAGACACACAGACACATGGTCATTCACACAAACAAGTATTGCACGCTCACAAAAAAACAACACAATCTGTAACTCTAAGGCTGTGGCACGCTGTTATTACTCCATATTCATAAGCCATGGGCGTAGAGACTTACGTAATATCAGGGGGGGGATGAATGAATAGATCATCCCCCCCTGTTGAATGGGTATCAATGACAGATCTACGCCCATGTCCATAAGATTGTTTTTTAAACGAACATTCTTTTCCATTTTGGTTTGACCTCCATCTGTATGAACCTTGGTGGGATTAACTAAACAGAAACATCGCACAGGATGAACTTGTTAAACCATTGACTACGAAGACGGGGACCTGTTGGGCCCTGCTTTAACTCGATGGCGATTTCAAAATCCAGTAAGGAACCGGTTAACGAATAATGAAGCCTTTGCGTCGTCGTCGTTTGAAGCTTTCTGTGTGGTTCCTTATCTAGAACAAGGTTAATCTGCTGGACCATTGCCATATTCATTGGTTTTCACTTGGCCTCACTAATTCTGATTCCGAGAATCATGATCTCAGGATTGTCAAACATAATTGAAATCAGTTGATGCTATGATTTAAAGCGGTCCTGATGTCAAAAGGCTGAAAATTATGTCTTCTAGACTGACTTTTGTATCATCAAAAGGAGGCTAAATTTGTCTTTCAGACTGACTTTTGTCCATTTCACAGAGAATCCACATATATATGATGGGAGTTTTCCTAAAAAAAATAAAAAAAGAGTATTTAAAAGACGATCAAACTCCACATTCCAATACGGGAAGAGCTTCAAAAGTTTGCCTGAACGATGTCTGCATTAATTACACCATAACAAGAGACCATGAGGTTGCACTAAAAACCGTCAACAATGACAATGTGTGACTAGGCATTTTAGCTGTTGTGTTTATTTGAAAAAATCTCTCTAGTTGAATTATTTACACTTTCTCTTTCATTTTTTGCAGATCTGTACAGATTTAACTAAATTTGAACATTTGGCCGCACATTTGATGGGATTTCACAGATATAGTCGAAAGCTATCAACCAAAACTCACATTTAAAGGGGAATTCCCGGCCAGATTAAATTATTGTGTAACAGAAGAAGAATGAGAGGAATTTAAGTGGTGAAAATTTGATAAGAATTGGACGATCATTTTTCTATCATAATTCCTCTCATTCAACCTTCTTTCATCGCAAACATCAATTGATCCGACTGAGACACCCACAGGGTGTAGGTGACCCGTGGCAGGCCACTAACCACTACTTCTGTGGGAGTCCCAGTCGACTATCCCCATGTTCACACACAAAAATTTCATCAGGAGAAAAAGAATCAGGAGCTGACTAAAGAATCAGCTCCTGATTAGCTATACGACGGAAATTGTGTGTCCTGAACGATCACTCAACGAAACGACGTATAGAGAATCATGATTAACAAAACAGGGGTTTGACCATCGTTTTGTACGACGAGCTGACTATAGAATCACGATCGTTTCGTGTGTGAACATCCTGTGACTCGCTAATCATGATTAATGGGGTGTGGCTTAACGTGACCGTGCGCAAAGGAGACCTGACCTCTCATTTCAGCAGACAGAAAAAAGACAGCACACTGCGCAGTAGCAAACTGCGCATTTATACAATGTTTTCGAGCAGCTGAAGGCCAGCTGGTTTTGGGATCTTATGTTATTGCAGTATTGTGTGTGTGAACGTAGGTTTAGTTTCGTTAATCATGATTCTTTAGTCATGATTAAGGGATGAACATTTTGTGTGTGTGAACACGCTGTATAAAAAATACATACGTAATTTTGACTATTTGGTACAAATCTGATAGGATTTCATGAGATTTAGTTACAATTTATCTTTTTAAACAAAGCTCTACATTTAAATAGTTTAATTTTGAAATGATTAAATTTATCTTGATTTTGTTTTTTTTTGTTGAAGGAGAGTGTGTGTGCATGAGATCTGTCTAAGACAGCTAGGTGATCCATGGCTGGCCCAGTGAAAAAATTACATGGGGGCTCGGGGCGAAATGAGCCAAATGAGCCTCCGAAATTCATAAAAGAGCCCCTGTAAATTTGCATAGAGTTCAATGCAAAATACATTTTTCATGCAGGCAAGCATGAAAAGTAGCCCCTGAAAAATAAATATATAAATTTTGTCCCTGGGCTGGCCAGGCGAACCTCTAGTACTGTGAAAGTCTCAGTAGACAGAAGATGGTTTTGATTTGTGACTATTTTGGTACTTAATGGGATTTCATGAGATTAGTTAGTTAACTAAAATATATGATATTTTCACAAAAATAGCAATAGTAATGGATAGCATCATTAGATCAATTTTGATAGAATCTGTATTTTTAGCTATACTCAAAATAATTTGATTTGTCTTGATTTTATTTTGAAGGAGAAGTTGTGTGGGTCCATCAAGGAGTTGCATGAGATCCGTCTGAGGCAGCCTCGGTGATCCCTGGCTGGCCACGAACCTCTACTTCTGTGGGAGTCTCCGATCGACTATATGATGTAATTTTGACTATTTGGTACACATCTGATCAATGGGTTTCATGAGATTTAGTTTAAAGCTATCTATTTACTCAAAATTATTTGAGTTTGACTTCATTTTATTTTGAAGGAGAAGTTGTGTGGGTCCATCAAGGAGTTGCATGAGATCCGTCTGAGGCAGCTTGGTGATCCCTGGCTGGCCACGAACCTCTACTTCTGTGGGAGTCTCCATCGACTATATGATGTAATTTTGACTATTTGGTACACATCTGATCAATGGGTTTCATGAGATTTAGTTTAAAGCTATCTATTTACTCAAAATTATTTGATTTGACTTCATTTTATTTTGAAGGAGAAGTTGTGTGGGTCCATCAAGGAGTTGCATGAGATCCGTTTGAGGCAGCTTGGTGATCCCTGGCTAGCCACGAACCTCTACTTCTGTGGGAGTCTCCGTCGGACTAGATGATGTAATTTTGACTATTTGGTACAAATCTGATCAATGGGTTTCATGAGATTTAGTTTAAAGCTATCTATTTACTCAAAATTATTTTATTTGACTTGATTTTATTTTGAAGGAGAAGTTGTGTGGGTCCATCAAGGAGTTGCATGAGATCCGTCTGAGGCAGCTTGGTGATCCCTGGCTAGCCACGAACCTCTACTTCTGGTGGGAGTCTCCGTCGACTAGATGATGTAATTTTGACTATTTGGTACAAATCTGATCAATGGGTTTCATGAGATTTAGTTTAAAGCTATCTATTTACTCAAAATTATTTTATTTGACTTGATTTTATTTTGAAGGAGAAGTTGTGTGGGTCCATCAAGGAGTTGCATGAGATCCGTCTGAGGCAGCTTGGTGATCCCTGGCTGGCCACGAACCTCTACTTCTGTGGGAGTCTCAGCCGACCAGACCGCATCCCCAAGATCCTGGCCCAGGGCTTCTCTGAAGAAGGTAAGTCATTCTCGTGCTTAATGGCTACTTTGTGGGAGTGCAGGACCCTCCCTTAAAGTGGACTCCCATACGAGTTCAAGCTTCTAATGATTGAAAGACAGATATTCTACGTCATTAAACACAATTTTGTATAAAAAAAGTATGATTGTGGGTTCTTATAATTGGTTTTGAAATCTGATGACACAAATTTGCGGGCGAGCTTGTTCTATCCCACAATGCACCAATTTGTGACGTACGACCTCACTATGTGCCTATCTATGTTTTTTACACTGCAGCGAATGTGTTCTTTTGATCGGACCAATACAATGCTCGATCATGAATAGTTTAGTCCACGCTGCGCCACTGACCGTTGCCTTTGAGCATTACTGCATTGTTGAACCGTTTGAAAATACTTGCCTGCCCGATATTGTAACACGTTTGGTTTTTATTGGAATTTGAATAGACACAAAGTTCTGGTAAACGTGGTTATTGAATTTGCTGGCTCTGCATGACCGGCTATTATGAATGACACATGCAGTGATCACAATGCAGTGGCACCGGATTCAAGCCTACTCAAGAAATTGAGCAAAGTGAGGTGCTACGTAAGGGTCTCATGATTGTGTACGGTAAATTTAATTATTTCCTCAGAGTTAATGACATTAGAAAAATCTCTTAGAAATCAACCAAAGTGAGTCAAATCCTGAAAATATTCAAGCGCATCCCAAGATTTATTTCCAATATACTGTATTTCATCCGCAATTTTTTTCCCAGCTGAGACCTTCTCCAAATTTGTTTAGACCAAAACAATTGGCTGCAAGTCCTCTCAATGGGGGGGGGGGGGGGGGGGGAAGTGTCCATCACCAATTTGTTTTCCCAGCAGAGACCACCTGCCAAATTTTGCGAGACAAGACAATTGGCTGCAAGTCCTCAGTGGGGGGAGGGGGGGGGGAACCGTCACCAATTTTTTTTTTTGCAGCCAAGACCACTTGTTAAGATTGTTGAGACCCATATAAAGTGGACCTTTCTGAATTTGGGGGGGGGGGGGGGGGGGGGGGGGGTGGTTGCGTACGCACCCAACACTTTATTATTATTATTATTATTATCATTATTATTATCATTATGATTATTATTATTATAATTATTGTCCATTATTATCATTTTTGCTGTTCCTATCATTTTCTAAATATGTTAATTCAACTAAATTGTAAGCATATATCCTTCCCTAAAACCTGGGGGATGATTGTACATGTCATCCCCCCACCTTGTGAGGGGGGGGGGGATGCCTACCCCACAGGGTATTGTGTGAACATTTCAAGTCAAATGGACATTGCATGGCCAAGTAATGAGCAAAAATGCAAAGTGATATTCACTAACTCACTGCACTCACTTTGTACACTGTTTCAAAACTCCCCCGGAATTTGTCTTATCTGAATACTTCGATCGTACATATCTTTGTAACGAAAGGGAAATTTGAAAAACCGAAACCTGTCCCATAATTTTATTGTTAATACGAATACAACAAGGTATGAGGGAACCGCTAGAATAAAAATGTTATTTTTAGGATTTGGACAATGTTACAAAGTCCCTTTAATGTACATAATAGAAAAGTGTGGACAGAGACTAAGTACAATTTTGAACTTAATTGGCGAAAATATTCAAATTGAATGAACCGCCAATAAACATCAAACAACAACAACAACTGTATACAGTGTAGATGAAAGAGATCTTGATGTTCATGTATAATCTCATCTAAAGAATTAAGTCAGGAGAATTCTTAAAATTTAGTTTGGCACTTCATCTCCAACATTTTTATAGGGAGCCCTGACAGGTTTTGGTTTATTAGCCATTATCCACTGGGCTCCCTCCAAGGAAGAGCTCTGAAATGTATTTGGTACATTATATCTGGTTAGACTGGCCTCAATATTCTTTACAAGTCATATAAAACTCTGCACCGAACTCTCTTGATATCAAATGAAAGACATAATTGCAAGAACAAAATGTAGCGCAAATACATGAAATAACTGAAAACGGTCCAGCTTGAATGATCCCAAGGGAGTGGAACATGTGCATGACACATCTCGATCGATTGTGGGTGTGTCTCTGATATTTTATTCAAAATGATACCCATTCCAAGGTTGCATTGTTCCCATACCCTCAAACACTCTATTTCCGCACCATTTCCTTTCATTTCTCAAGGAAAACCTTTTGATACCATATATGCCGTACTTTACCCTAGAAAGGCCCCTCGATCTTGCCAACCACGTCATCATCGAAAGTTCCCCAGAAGTAGATCATCCCACTTTTGTATTTTTGTTCGTTTTCCGCGTAACGGTTGAATAGAAACCGTGTTATGTCACCACTGCATCAAAAGGGCGCACTGAGATCCGTGTGCGTGCGTGTTCCTTATTAAAAGTTGTCGTGAAGCCAAACTTTTCACACTCCTTTTTGTCAGTAACTCTTTGAAATGGGTTAACGGTGCTGTATCAACAGAATCTGTCATGTGATCGTTACCGAGAAACAGCTGATTTAAAGATATAATGTTCCGTGCTGCTGATGATCAATATCTCCATAATTAGGGAGACATTCTTCCGTTACTATTATAAGCCAAACAACTAGGTACAAGAAAAGTGTGCAAGCTCCGGAGGGTATTGCACAAAGAAATATTATATCAGTATGAGAAATTTGTCATAATGACAGATTTTTATGTTGGCGTTATGAGGACCTTTTGGCCAAAATTTAGCCAAAATTTGGCAAAATTTTGGCCTATAATGCCACCATAATTTTTTTTCATAATGACAAAATATTATCTTTGAATCAGCTGTTTCTCAGTAAGGATCACATGACAGAAATATTTCTTTATTGGACTAGTGATTTTGGTTGAATTTGACAAAGTTAATGGATCACTTTCTCAAAACATTTATTGGTAAAAGTGGACTTCCCTGATGTAATTCCCCTGTCTAAATAGTTGCCAGTCTATACTTTGATGAAAAGAGTGGCACGAATATAATTTCTCCTGGTGATGAAGCAGGCAAAAATCATGTGCTCACAGCTAAAAACATATTCCCTTTTTGACTGAAGTCTCATCATTGACCCACTATCATTTCCCTTTCGTTAAAAAGATATTTACCACTGGAAAGTTATAAATTTGTACAAAGTCAGTGCAATGAGTTAGCGAATATCACTTTGTATTTTCGCTCATTACTCGGCCATATAACATCTTATGATCCGTTTTTAAATGTGAATTTTCCACACATTACTTAGAGGACATCAGATCACAAAACTACAAATTGTATCAAGCATTCATCACTTTGTGCACATGTCGACCACATAATGGACCACAATTTATTTGGAACTTGAGCTGTTCTTTTGCGCTTTGCTCTTTTCCTTTGCTTAAAGAAGCATGAAACAGGTTTGGGTTTTAAAGTTATTTTCTTCTTCAAGTTCAATGTTTTGAGATATTCATGATTGAATTTGAAAGTATGTTCAAGATAGTTTCAAAGTGATGTGTACATACCTACATGTACATGGCATATACTCATGAGTCAATAAATATGAATTGCTTATTTCTTGGCCATATAATGCATTTGTGAAAGATTAAACTTTCATAAGATGCATTACTCGATGGACAAAGCAGATCACAGTAGATAAATGTTTTACCAGTGAACCTTGTCAGTTTGGGCAAGTGGCAACCTAGATAGTTACCAGTTACCTTCGACTTACCAATAAGTCGGGGAAAATGAGTATGCTGATTTTCCCATGACATTACAGTATACTTCATTACCTTTAAAATGGTATATAATTTGTCATATTCAGACAAGGCAAACCTTTGGAAAATGAGCGCCAAAGACATGGAAAATGGCTGAAGCAGTTTTAAAATAAGGGAAAAACGGGCCACTTCAAAAATCTGCATCCATTCAAGCGCTGTAATCTGATAATTTTTATTTGATAAAAAGACATATTTAAAAATAATTTCTGATGATCAAATTTTCACAGAAGGAAGATTAAGATACCTTCTTTAAGGAAATACAAAAATCCTGAATCTCATATTTTTTACCAAATTTGACTATTTCAGCTAATAACAGAGAAACTGTATCCGGGACATAACGGTTGTTTTGTGGTGTAATGTCACATTTGATACCTTTCAGGACTGAACCTGGCTTGCAAGGTTTTTGCCATCTCATCATTATATATTTCATCAGTGTCACATCAATTAAAGTTGATCTTAAAGTGGTATTATATAGGTTTATTTGTTGACATGTTTATTATCTCTAGTGACATTATGAACAGTGTCCTCATTGTGCCCATGCATTCCATCCAGTTGAGAAGCAAAAGGGCCTTATCTCTCTATGAAATATGTGAAGTTTAAGGTCCTTTTGCTTCTTAACCGGCTATTTATTCAGGAAACTGACTAACAAAACATTCCAAAGACCACCTTGAAAAACGACCCTTCTGGGAGCTGTAAAAATGTCAGCCGGGGTAATAAACGGGAATATGATGTTTCATGTTGCAAGAAATATGTTCTATCCAAATAGCTACCTGGAGTGCTAGTTGATGAAAGATTGCATTCAGACAGAAATGGCTTCAAATTGTGATCTTTATTGAATACAAAAGAATAATGCAAGATAGATTAGCGTTTGATTTCAAGTAGCATTACTTTGCAAGAACTGGCCTCAAATACTTTATATTGTCTCTATTGAATTCAGAGGAATTATACAAGATAGAGTAGTATGATCTAAAGGAGTGGTCACATTGGACACGACTCCCCACGACTAGACCCACGAATGCAGTACGCATTGGTACAAA
The DNA here is from genome assembly GCA_037951105.1 of Echinarachnius parma. Taxonomy (NCBI): domain Eukaryota; kingdom Metazoa; phylum Echinodermata; class Echinoidea; order Clypeasteroida; family Echinarachniidae; genus Echinarachnius; species Echinarachnius parma. Next base: position 65,020 of record JBAMJV010005429.1, read on the forward strand.
TCTATGGCAAGCCGTTTTAACATTTATTCCTATTTCTTGATATCAATAATTGAATTATTGATATCAGTATATTTCTTGATATTACAGAAAAGTATTTCTTGATATCAAGAATGCATTTCTTGATAGAATGCATTTCTTGATATCAAGAATTCGATTTCGTGATATCAAGAATTGAATTCTTGATATCAAGAAATAGGAATAAATGTTAAAAACGGCTTGCCATTGATTTGTACCAATGCGTAAGTAATCGTGGGTCTAGTCGTGGGGAGTCGTGTCCAATGTGCAGCGTTTTCGCCAGGAAAAAATTTACCCGTGGCGCAAAACCACAAACATATATGTCGGAAAAATTACCCGTGGCGCATGTATTGCTGCTCTTCAAGCACGGGATGCCGCGCCGCAGGGGTAGGAGTAGGGCCGGGAGTCATCAGATATCGCCCAATTTCCCGTTGCCCGACTTTTCAATGTGAAATTTGCAACATCGGAAATGAAAAAAAAAAATTAGAAAATTGCCCAATGTTAGTGTAAAATTACATATTTTACCATATGAGTGGTTATTTTTAGCAAAATTATCGACTTGTTTGACAAATTTATCGACGCAAATTGAACATGTGCATCGAAAAAAAAACCTACGGAACACACACTAGAAGGTCTGCCAGAGTTTCGGCAGGCCCCGCGCTGCGAGAGAGGTAGCTAGCTAGTGCGCCAACTGCCTTGTAAGTTGCACTCTTAAAAAGTGCCGAAAAGGAACGAAAATGCAAGATTATTACGATCGCACCTATTCTAGACTATCTATTATTTTACTTACATGTTTGCAAGGCTTTTAAAACAAATACGAGAACAATTACCTGCAAAACGGCACAAAAATGCACTGATAATCTCGATATAATTTTCTAACTCGCTCGCGGACGACGGACCAGATGAACTGAACCTAGCACACTTTTGTTGCCAATTTGTGAACGGGCCCGCGTAGACTACACTACACGTTATATGATATCGCTGCCCAGAAATTGGCAACGATCGCAAACGATCTGATTTTCTGCTATGTTCAATCGCTTACTGAAATTCTCGCTCGCGTAACAAGCGCTTGAGTGAATGTTTTACTTCGGAAAAAGTAATATTTTGCTAAAAACTGAGGTAATACTGAATATTCTGTAACTATATTTCCGTAAATATTGTTTCATAAATCCAGCAAAGTATCGATACTTGTCATTTTATTGCCGTATAAAAAGATGAATTTGAGCGCGAAACACTGCATTTTTGCAGACCGCTGTATGAGATTCGATCGGATGAGGCGCAGCAGCGGTCCAACTGCCTGTGCTGGCCTGGCTGCCGCGCCCGCGGACGGCCGCCCGGACGGACGACCGGACGGACGACCGCGCGGGCGAGGGTTGGGTGTACGGTGCGTGTTTCTAAAATTATATCGGAGATTTCCTCGTCTCCTCGAAGCGATTTAAGAGCGAGGATGCGCCTTTATTTGGCAATAATATTTGTTGTATTTGTGGAGACAAATAATCAAATAGGAATTATGAAAATGGTGTCTGCAAATATGGGGAAATTGTCATGAATTTATTGATTTTACACATGGCGGTATTATCTCATCAAAATTTTCGGGTGGCGCAAGTTTGAAGAATAAATTTACGCGTGGCGCAAGTTTGAAGAATAAATTTACGCGTGGCGGCACCGCCACGCGAAAACGGCCTGGCGAGAACGTTGCCAATGTGACCACTCCTTAAAGTAAGTTGTTTAAAGAAACACTTTAGTTCTGGTTCCCCCTCCATCTTGAAACTGATAACGTCTAAAATAAATGAAATTATGAATTGTTGGGAATTGAACTCGAGCCACAGAGACCCTTGTATCCAAGGGGTTACTGCCCATGAAATCCATTTCAATGCTCCAAAATGTCACAATGATACAATCCCCGCCCAAAATGGCTTGCATTCCCAACAAACTCTGCAACAAATGTTTGGACTGGACCCCAGTCCGTCAAGTTACAAGTACCAGACCAGAACCAGAGCAGACCTGACAGTAAAGTGACATCTTCCCTAAGTGCAAGGATTTAAATTGTCAGTTATTGGTCACTTTGGGGGTGCATGTTCAATAACAGTTTGTACTGAACATTGTAGTAGTGTTGATATCACCCCCATTGTATGTGGCATTACAACAAGTAACATCCCTAAATGTTACCATGCCCGCCCTAGATGGCATGCAGCCGCTACCGGCCAGTCACTATCGATGTCAGACCAATATTAAGGAAACGTGATGGTAAACTGACATCAACTCGAAGGGCAAGGATATGATGTATTTTTGTCAGTTATTGGTCGTTTTGGAGTCGGGTTTAATGACAGTTTGTACAGTTTGTACGGAAGTATAATTGTTGATATGTTCCCTATCAGGGTGGCATTAGATTAGCCAATAATATCCCTAAATGTTTAATCCCACCCTGGATGGCATTCAGCCGCTACCAGCCTGTCACTATCGATTTAATACCAGACCAATTTTAAGGAAACCTTTGCAAATGGCAAGGATTTTCTATGTTTGTAAGCTATCAATCGCTTTGAAGGTGGTTCAATGATAGTTTGCAACTGATATAAAGTGTTAATACAGTCAAACCTGTGTATAGTGACCACTGAAGGGAAGTAAGAAAAGTGGCCACTGTAGACAGGTGACCTCTATAGACAGGTTCATTCCATTGTCTTTCTCTGCAGTGGATCATGTTTAGTGGCCACTATAGGCAGGTTGGCTGCTAAAGAAAGGTGGCCACTAAGACAGGTTTGACTGTATCACCCCCATCAAGGTGGCCCTGAATCCAAAAACATCTTTTAACCCCTTGACCACGGGAACCGAGTGGGTTGTATACAAAGTTCATGGGGATTTCATAAACTTGTTGGGAACGGGTTAATGTTACAATCCCAGCCCTAGATGGCATGGCATGCAGTCCAAAAAACCTTTTAAAAACTTGGGGACTGAACCCCAAGTCGCTTCCAGCCTGCCACTATCGATTCTAGACTGACATCTTCAAGTAAGGGCAAGGATTTTGTAAATTGAATTTGTCACTTATTGGTCGATTTGGGGTCGATTCAATGATAGTTAGTACTGAGGTATTAGTGTTGATATCACCCCCATTAAGGTGGCATTAGCCAATATCATCCCTAAATGTTACAATCCTTGCCCTAGATGGTATGCAATTCCAAAACCATCCGCAATCAATTTGGGGACCAGACCCCGAATCACTACAAGCCGGATAAAACCAATATGATACAGAAACCTGACGGATGAACTGACATCTTCGCAAATGGCAAGGAGGTATTTTTCCCCCAGTTATTGGTCCCTTTGGAGTTGATTCAATGACAACTGTTTACTGAGGTATTAGTTGTTGAAATCAGAATATCTGATTGTTCTGACAACTTGGCTCTACATTACTTATGACCTTTCTCAGTAATGTATGTCTGCAGTTGATCGGAAATAAATGATTAAAGAATAGAAGTTATCATTTATTTCAACGATTCTGTTTTTATAAGTAGTGAGATATATGTCAAATGTTATTGTTTGATTTGATTAGAGGTGTCGATCAGGTACAATGTGTATTCTTAGATATGTTCTGTTCACGGACAATGATAATTCTTTGTTTAGCATTTTTATGAAGAATTCCCCACCTGTGTTTAATACATAGTGTTACATAGTGTTACATGGAGTTGATTCAATGACAGTGTCACTGAGGTATTAGTTGTTGAAATAAGAATATCTGATTGTTCTGACAACTTGGCTCTACATTACTTATGACCTTTCTCAGTAATGTATGTCTGCAGTCGAAGAAATACATGAGTTATCATTTATTTCAACGATTCTGTTTTTATAAGTAGTGAGATCTGTAAAATGTTATTGTTTGATTTGATTAGAGGTGTCGATCAGGTACAATGTGTATTCTTAGATATATGTATTGTTCACGGATAATGATAATTCGTTGTTTGGCATTTTTATGCAGAATTCCCCACCTGTTTGACATAGTTTTCATGAGTTTACTGGAGTTCAATGTAGGCAGCAGATAAACTGGACTAAATTTGTCACTAAAGCATTTATATTTCAGACAATCCAAATTGTGTGGGTATTTAAAGTTGCCCTGACATCACAAGGGCGCAAAATTTACTTTATGACTGAAAAATGAAATTTTTCACAGTTAATCCAATTATAATAAGAGCCTTTCTATTAAATGCATTTAAGAGATCCCCATTAATGGGAACGCCCAGCAGAATTGTCAAAATGTCAAAAAGACATGTGACATAATTGCATGCGGAAGTTTTCATTTATCTGTACAAATAAATCTTACTTAAACCGAACCCTCGTTGACTTTCAAATTGGCAACATTTGGTATGTTTGTGAAGGAAATTTTATTTTTTCTAAGGATATTAACTTAATCCGCGATAAAAATGTTGAAATTTGACTAAAAAAGTCTTCGAAAATGGGGCAAAAGTGAGCAGTCTCCGAGACTGAAATTCGCTCAACGATCGGCCTGAAAATCGTGACGTCATCGGTAGAACGGGCCCGGCCGATCAGCTGATCAAGCAAAGCAATGCGCGTGCATTATACGGCGTTGTGTATTGCTTTTTGATAATGTATGATCGAGCTGGACAGTTTTATTTCGAGGAAAATGGAGGAAAATACTCTCGAACTGAGTTTCGCAATGGATTTTCCGAAGAAGATGAAGAAGAGGACAGGAATGATTAATCAGACAGCGACAATGATGACGGGATTTGGGAGATTTTTGGCGCTAGCTCACTATTGTACCCGCACGGTGTCGGCACGCTACGCCGCTAGCTGCCCGTGACGCGCTCGTGAAGAGTACCATACAAAACACAAATGTAACGTACCCAAAATCAACTAAATCTTCGACCATTGCTCAAATTACGGTCATGATTTCAAAGAAGTTACACAGAACAGGTAAAAAAAGATAACTACTTTGAAATCATGACCATTATTTGAGCAATTTTCGAAGATTTAGTTGATTTTGGGTACGTTACATATGTGTTTCGTAGGATACTCTTCACGAGCACGGCACGGCCAGCTAGCGGGCCAGCGTGCCGACAACGGAGTGCGGGTTTCAATGCGCCCTTTCCCCCAGCATCTTCCCCGACAAACTGTGCATGGACATGGTGCAATTCGCTATACAATTGCCGCAGTCATACGCCAGATCGACAAATCTATCACTTTCATGGCCTCTTTGACATTATTATAGTTATATTTCACTGTCGGCTTAGAATGCCGACAGAGAAAAATACAATATAATGTCAAAGTCAAAGAGGGCATGAAAGTGATAGATTTGTCGATCTACCATACGCCATGTACCTTTTCCCGACTTTGCGACTCGAATTCAACTTTGTCGATACTGGCGAACTCGCGATTTCCACCTCAAAACCATGCCTGAAATCTTCACTTCCTTCAGACATTTCCACCATTCTCCGATTTTGCAGATTTCAGGTCGAATCTAACAAGAAAAATGATATTGACAAGGTCGGCGTTCTATTGATTGAGCAGGGCAGCATAACTCGCGCTCGCTGGACTGGGGGATCGTTGGGGGAGGCAACGGGTACCGCTCTACCGTCGGCGGCCGTGGTTTGGGCCTATTCTACCTGTGACGTCATCAAATTTCTCTGCACCAAATCGCCGTCAAACGGCGAAAATCGGGGTTTAGAATAAGAGTTTACATTTGCTTTTAATTGTTTTCTGGGCGGTGTTAGGGCTTCAAAATTAACTTTTTCATGCTCAGTATGTTCTCAGCTTTCAGAAGAGGTACAATATGCATATTATAGGATCTTCATTGAGTTTTCGGTTTAAGCTTGCAATTGCAAATATTACAGGGAGTGGGCTAATAGCAAGTCGTGGAAGGCCTTTAAACTGAGTTACAGGAATTAATAGGTTTAGCATAGATTGTCAAGTATTGCAAAAATGTAGACCTGTATACTCTAGGTGTCATGATGTACAAGTGTGCGATATCTTCTGCATTGTTCCCATCAATTGATACAAGTTCATTGGCCTATTGTTTCCTACTGTATTTCATCCTGACAAATTGATCTCTTCATTCTTGTGACAGTTATGAGGCCATCAACCATCAAAGTTAGACAATATTTCAACAAAGAATTAGGTTAATGTCTCACCTCGCATATTATCAGAAATCTGCACTGTAAATTCATCTGTTCAGTTTTAACAATAATGCATTTCTCACGTGAGACATCCTCGTTTGATATTAACCACAGCCTATATCTCATCTTGGAGACAATGGAATGATGCTCGTTTGTGGAAGAGGACCATTGTCTCGACTCGACTAGCTAGCAACAGGTTGATGTTGTCTTGTCAGGAGAATGCTTGAGGTTTCCTGAGTTTGAAGCGAAACATTTGTATTAAGCGCTATATAAATGCTATCATTTCGTTTTTATAATTATTACAAATTTATGTGCAGTTAGTGATGTCTCTGAGGTTAGTGCCCCTATAGCCATTATGTTCAAACTTACAGTTGTATGAAAGAAGAAAAGAAGATCAAGAAATAACTGTGAAAACGGTAGTTGTGATCGATGATTGTAAGATTTGGCGACCATGAGTTATCAATACACTGCTGTCGTACTGAAAGTTACCTTCAAATTGAAAATTATACTTGCTACAGAAAACATGTCGCAATTGAATAATCAATCATTTCAGTGGCAAAATAATGTTGTGTGTACTGAGTTTTAAAAGATGTGTGTGCAGTGCTGTTTATTTTTTCATTGTCCAGTTTGTCACTGTTTATCCAGTGAGTAGTTAATGGGGAGGTTTACTGGGGCAGCGCCCTCCCCCCCCCCCCCCCCCCATTCCCTTGTGGATAATCTTGCCACGTACTGCTCCCCTATGTGGTAATAATTATTCAAGAAAAATGAATACAGAGCACCATTTCAGTAGTTGGTCCAGGATGCTTCCTAAAAGATTGCCATCTCCTTGGCCAAGGAGGAGCTGCCCCCCCCCCCCCCCCCCCGCACACACACACACAATTTGTCAGTGCACCCCTGGCCAGGTGCCCCCCCACCCCCCCCCCCCCCCCCCCACCCAAAGTTTGTGATGAATTATGCAATTTTAATCGCATTGGCTATTTGCTAAGAATAGTTGACTGTAATCAGTATGATGGTTTGTTTATATTCAGTTCCTGCCTTCTTGGACCACATACATTTATACTAAATTTAGAAATTTGTGACATATTTATTATTATATGTAAATAATATATTTATATATGAGATCAAGTCTGGCTGGCTAGGTGACAAATAAGATTGCAAGGCTCAGGGCGGTCCAAAGTGAAAACCTACCAAGGTTAATACCCTCCCTATGTCTAGTCCCATTCCTTCATTTCCCATCAAATAAAAATTGGTATATGGTGTGCCAAGATTGGTAGAGCGCACGCTTTCCAATCGTGAGATCCCGAGTTCAAAACCCTGCCCTCAGCATTTGTCCTTCAGCAAGACAATTTATCCACAATTGCTGCTCTCTACCCATGCGTATAAATGGGGACCCGGTAGGAGGTGAAAGCTTTTATGTGAAGGATCTTCCCAGTACCCATGAGCCGCTTGGATGGAATGCTCCACAGGGAGTGGAAATGATGCACACAATCATGTGTAAGGGTTTGCATTGTTCCCTATCACCGAGGTAATAATAGTGTAAAGCGCTTAGAGATGATATTGTATCATATTAGGCGCTATATAAATCAAACCTATTATTATTATGAATTAACGTCCAGCATCTATCCTATATTGTCATGTAATGATTGTTGCATCAAAAGAAAGTATTCAGTAACTTTGATATATGATGACACGCGCAGTACCCCGGGGTACCGTTGTACCCCGGTATCCCGCGTTGTGTATATAGCGCCATCTTGTCCACCCGAAGTACAACCGTATCGCAGAGCAATCATGGACGCCGCTGGTGTATTGCGTTGTGCATGCAGCGCTTGTATGCACGCTACCCCGGCCGCAAAGAGAGCATTTTGAACGTAAATAAAGCATAACAAAAATAATTTTACACTCTTTGGTACCCCAGTGTACAGCCCTGAAAAATAAATAAATAATTAAACAAAATGGCGGATTTTCATTTGGTACCCCAGGGTACTATTTATGCCATCATATTTCAATTCACTGGCTCTGATTATCCCTCTATGAAGGTGTGGCCTGAAATCATATCAATACTAATGATGTTGTTGAGTTTCCCCATCTGTCTGTATCTTGCTCATACTAAATCCCAGTGGACTCCCACGATTTAGCCAGAACCGTGAACAAAAATACATGGGGGCTCAAGGCGATTTTCATTTCATTTATTCAACCATAAAAATAATACAACAAATCTCAACATAAAGACATACATGTAGTACACTGTTCTATGGTTCGGACCATTAAGAAAGCAAAGCTTGTAAAAGAAATGGCCCTTAAATATACATATAAAATAAACAATACAAAATATAAATATTACAGATAACGGACATATATACACACACACACACACACACACACAAAACCCTATTAAAACATTTGCATGAAATGTACACCTAAATATATAATGAAATAATCAATATAGTACATAAAATGATACATGTATAAATATAACAATGTATAATTTCAGTATGTAACAATGGAAAACGAAAAAGATACTTCAAACTACTTTCATAAATGCGGCATAAATTCCAAAAGGTACTTACGGCATTGTTTTTTAAATTTAGTGATTGTTGTGCTGGATTTTATAGCACAACTATATTTAGCCCTAGAAATGTTCAAATGAGCCCCTGAAAAATCATAAAAGAACCCCATGGATGTAAATTGTGTGCAAAGTTAATAGTCGTGTATATGTTTAGATGATTGTTTCAAGAGAAATTTGCTAAGTTTTTACTTTTTCAACAGCAGTCTTGAAACTAAATATTCTTGTTTGGGCCTCCTTTAAAGGTACACTTGAGTATTGGTACTTCCCGAAATGCCCCTTAAAGTTAAAGTCTTTCCCGTACCAATGTGGGCACATAAGGCAATAGCCCTAGGCCACACGTCTACTAAATGTAGCGAAAGTTACAGAAGGGGGCTAGTCCTCTGGTAACTCGTGTGATTAACTTTCCCTTCTCCATTCTATAAATTCCGAGTGTCTGGCTAGAAGGCAGAAGGTACCATTTTAAAAGTCTTTGTTATGACCCGGTCTGGGTTCGAACCCGGGACCTCCCGTGCATGAGGCGGACACTCTAACGGCTAAGCCACCATACTAAGCCACCATGCCCCTTGACACTATTAAATTGGTTGGTTTTTATTCCATTTGAAAGTTCATTGAATAAAACATGTGAAATGAGAATCATTCCCTTTCGAATGCTCTCGTAGTTGTAAAATTTGATTTTAAAATATTTTAGCTATATATCATCTGGCCAGGCGATATCTTGACTTTTGAGAAAAAAAATAATAAAATGCTTACACACTTCTTTCAAAAAATGCCAAAAGAGGTTTTTAAATAGTTGTTGTTGATCCCTTTAAATACAAAGTTTGTGGATTAGATTCTCAACTGAGGTCACATGTGTCCTTGAGCATAGATGTAGCAACTCTATACCTGGTGAGATTTTTTCCCAAAACTCTCGCAAACAATATCTTGGAAAAAGCCAAAGCTTAACTTTCGCTTTAAAGACCTTGGTTTGTATTCTATCTTGGCTGCATTCCAGCCTGATGTCGCTCGTGAATACGATCACCTTCCCCACATCCAAGCAGAATGTATATATTCCTGGATGAAGGGAGGATGAAAGGAGTTGTTATAAAATGCATCGGATGTAAATACAATCACACCTGTCTTATACTTCTAACTGGGAGCCAAACGCTGTAATTTTTGCTCTATATTACCATGAACCTAGTAGGTTTGTGATATTACTGCGTATAATTCCTGTGACTTCTAGTCATGTATTTCCTCTCGGGTATCACTAATAATGGAAATATTCAATGTCTTTGAAACCACTATCAACTGCTTTGACTGAAGACTGAAGGCTGCCATGTTTTCCAAAGGTACCACATGAAACGTCATTCGATTGGCACTATAAAAAAAGCGGGTTACGTTACCACTGACATAGCAGCAGATTACAACAGCGGTTACATATCCCACTTTTGTTAGTGCAAGCTCAGATGACGTTTCATGCGGTAACGTTGGGAAACTTGGCAGCCTCTAGTGGTAAGTCAAAACAGATAACGAAATGGAAATATACGACGTGAAGTGACAGGAATTATACATGCACTTATCATCATAAACAGCAAGCGAAAATTCCAGCATTTCGTTTCCCTTTAAAGACCACCCGTGGCATACAGAAATGCCGGTCTTTATAGAAAGGTCCATTTTCATGCAAACTGCTGTTTAGGGAGTTACTTTATATACTGGGCTTTATGTGTTTCTATAAATATACAAACTCCTAAGAAAAGAGAGAAGAGGAATTAGGTCCTAATACTCAGCAATTTTGAAACCGCAGAACATTCGGTGAGATCGAGAACAGAAAGTTTAAAGACCATCATGCAAAGAACAATGCAGGGTTATATGTCTTGGTACCGTTGATTGATATTTGATTGATGTCCAACACTTTGCAAAGGGTTGTGTTATTAATAAACAATGCAATTTATCACCGAAACTCACGGAACCAACAGGGCCAATGGTTCCGTAAGCACCAAACGTTTACGCATACGTTTGGAGACAATAGAAGCATGGTAGATGCGTGCGTCCAAGACATGAACTATTTTTTGTCTGCAGACCAATGAACATTATTACTATAGTATCGTGATGGGTTTTCAAATTATATAATTTGTTTGGAAACCAATTTTTTTAAAACTTGTTGATTGAATGGACTACTAAAACTACAGTATTACATTTCATTTATAAGAATATTATTTTTGGGTGGTGGTTCCCTTTAAGTCCTAATACTCGGCAATTTTGCAGCAAAATGCAGAACATCCGTGAGATCTTTTTGGTGTGGATTTATTTTAATAATGATTCCTGGGGGGTTATAATAAGAACATTCTGGTCTTTATTGACGGGTAATCCCTGTTTTTATGCAAACACCTTAGAATGATTCTAAGCTCTTGCGGTTTTACGAATTTGGGCCCAAAGTACAATTCCGTTTACCAAGCAGTCCTGAATCCTGCATAGTTTTATAAACCCAAAAAAGCCTTGATTTGTATTCTGACTTGGCTGTATTCCAGCCCGGTGTCGCTCGTAAACGCAAACACCTTTAGAATGTGTACTCTAAGCTCGTGCGGTTTTACGAATTTGGGCCCAGATTATTATTCCATTTACCAAGCAGTCCTGAAAAAGCTGAATCGTTCTGCAAATTTTGTAAAGGGACCTTCGTTTAGTCGGTTGAGAAGGAGAAGGGCGCTAAGTCACTTTTTGTATTTATGAGAAAATCAGGTGATTGATCCATTAACTTTATATTTTTCCCCAAAACTTGTTTGAGACTTCAATCATATACCAATTTCAGTGTAAGAATTAGTTATGCGCCTCATTATAGTTCTACTAGATGAACGGCGCTATATAAATGCTGGACAAGTAAGTAAGTAAGTCAGATTCTTGAGAATTTCAGAGAAAAAGAATAAAGTTTACCTATGAAAACAGAGAAAATCAATGTCTGATTTTATCCCAATCGTTTGCGTGACGTATCCAAATTCGGATACTATGGACGAGTGAGTATCCAAACTCAGATACTCTTGACTACAGTCGGAAACCGTCTATAGATGCTCTTAAATTAAATCTTAAATATATCCATGATCATGGAGACATTAGACAAATCAAAACCCATATCATTCTTTTGTTACCATAAGCCAAACCACAAGTTACAAGAGAAGTGGGAAAGCTCCAGGTGATTTGGGTTGAAATTGTACAAAAGTTAATGGATCACCTTGAAGTTTGATAATCTTGTACAAATACCAAATGTAGCTCTATTTTAATGTTTGATGAATATTCCCCAAATAAGATGTAATAATAATCTGAAATTGGGCATAACAAATTGGGCATAACAGGCTCGATCTGACCTACAAGGTGGTATTAAAGTTAGCTAAACTCCTTCCCGTACCAATTGTTGGCACATAAGGCGGCGCCTATCTCTGATTCAGTAGCCCTAGGCCACACGTCTACTAAATGTAGCGAAAGCTACAGAAGGGGGCCAGTCCTCTGGTAACTTTTGTGATTAACTTTCCCTTCTCCATTCTATAAAATTAATGCCGAGCGCCTGCCTAGAACGCAGAAGGTACCATTTTAAAAGTCTTTGGTATGACCTGGTCTGGGTTTGAACCTGGGACCTCCCGTGCACGAGGCGGACACTCTAACCGCTCAGCCACAATGCTTGGTACTACAAGGTGGTATGCGTACCTCAATTAAAGCAAAAAAATCTACTTAACGCCCTTCTCCTTCTCACCCAAAGATTTGTATGAATCTTGGCTGCATTCCAGCCCGGTGTCACTATAGTAAATGCAAACACCTCCTTGACATGCATGCATCTGATGATCCACCTTCAGGGAGGGCTCTGACCTTTGACCTCTATGTTGCATTTGACCTTCAGGTAAAGCGAACAGTAGGTCTGAAGGGTATTATTCATGTTTTAAGCAAGCCCAGCTATAACAACTCCTTGGTTACTTTTAAAGGGATACAGGTAATTGTCTTCCTTTGAATGTATTGCTGCATGCTGGTAGTAAAATTCTTTAGGGGGGTGCAATTGCCCTCTTGCGTGTAGTTTAGCGGTTTATCCACTATAGCGCCGCCCGCCAACAAGAGTTCTGCGCAACATCATCGCTTTGGCCGTAGCGGGCGAACAGATTCACCTGGCGTTCTGTTCAATGCATCAGGCCCTCTATCAGTCGTGCGATATATGGGGGAAAGAAGTATAAAGAGTCCAGAAACCTAGACTACCTTGCGTGGGAATCCTTGCTTACCCATAATTCCCTTTCCTTGTGGGCAAAAAAGAACAATAAGTGTTCATGCGTTTCAAGGTGGTTTGGATTCCATATCATATTACACAGTGCCATCTTGTGATAACACACACTAGCTGGCTCAGTGTTAATTAGTTAACCGCTAGTGCGCACAAATTAGCCCGTAGTTCAAAATGGTGATAAGCGGTGTAGCATTCGCCATGCTTGACAATTATCAAAGGGATATCAAACTTTGAAAACCTTTGAAGGTATGAATGCATGTTGGCAGTAATTATTTATTTTACTTTATTTATTGTTTTGTTTGGGGGGGGGGGGGAGGGATGCACTTGCCCCCATACATGAGAACCATATGTTGCCTACCCATATGCCACCCTCCTTGTGGGCGAACAATTAAGTAAGAAATGGTTAATAACCAGTGGCATAGCTACGGGGGCAATGGGGGAGGGGGCCTCTGCCCACCCCCCCCCCCCCTATAATTTGGAGAAGAAAAAATCAATACAAACATAAGGGGTACATTTTGTTCAAAACTTGGTGTGCCCCCCAATTAGTCCGACCACGCTGCACCCCCGGGGGGGCACTCATGTATAATGTTAGACGGGTATGTGCCGCTTAAAAGAACCCCTTTTTCACACCCGATCGCAGCTCTAAAGATACCCGATTTTCAAAAATTGCCGCTCCATAGACTTGATAGCTCCAAGTATGTATTTTGTAGAACTTAGTATGCTCCTTAGACCCCTTAACTCCCATTTCAATGTTTTTGTAGCTCCAAAGACCCTATATTTTGTGCTTGTAGTCAGCTCTTCAGACCCCCATTTCAGAGTTCCGTGCGGCACACCCCCGTCAAAAAATAATTCGAGTGCCCCCCCCCCCCCCCCCCCCCCCGGGGCTGCACCACTGTTTATAAGACATACCTACAATCCAATGCAGGAGTTAATTTCCGATTTTAAGGGGCTACTTTTCCAATCTGATGGATATATCCAGACATTTTTCACTTAATACCCTATGGTAATTTTAGGGGCTACCTACTCATTTCAGGGGGCTATTTTGAAATTTAGGGGGCAAAATCGCCCTCAGCCCCCGTATATTTCCTACCTTTCGCTTGTCTTGCCCCCTCATGAAAATCTAACACTGTTTGAAAAAGCATGTTTTCTGATGTGATAAAGGATGTATTATTTTGTTTTCTCATCTATTTTTGTGATAGATAGTCATAGTTCAGTTCTTTCTCAGCATGTTATACATTATATTTTACTGTTAGAAGCAAATTTCATTTTTTATATATTTTGAGATTTATTTTCTTTTTACAGTTTTATCATTTATCATACATAGAGAAAATATGTGAGGTAGCCTAGTCTATAGAACAAGTTTAAAGGAGACCACCATGCAAAGAACAACACAGGGTTGTTTTGGTACAGTTACAATTATATGAACAATTACTATAGTATCGTGATGGGTTCTCAAATTATATACATGTAATATGTCTGGAAACCAATTTTCTGAACTTGGTGGAATGGACTACTAAAACTTTGAAATTTAATTTGTAAGAATATTATTTTGGGGTAGTGGTTCCCTTTAAACTGTCCCTTTATTCCATGGGTGGTTTTGGAGTACTGCCCATTTGTTCCATATTAATAGTGGAAGGGTCACCTTTTATGACCTATCTTCTTTTCTTCTTTTTTACCTTTTATTGTACATTCCACATGCAGGCTGTTTAAAATTATTGCCATTATATGTTTCATAAAAAGGGGAGGAATATTTCAAGTTACTATTTATAAATTTTATATTTGACCAAAAAAGAAAACAAAAATGTGAGGTATTATATTTTTAGTGGTATACAAAAAGTTTAAAGGGGCAGTACAGTGTTGGTAAGGCTGAGCTTTAGTAACAAAAACCTGCACAATAACATTACAAACTAATAGTTATGACTCCACCATGCTCGAAAGGTATAGAAAGTTACAAACGACTAAGTAAAACGCCTGTTGTCATAAAAAAATTATGCATGTGATGTTTTGTTGAAATAGTGATTAAATAGAGAGATGATCAACAACTATTTAAAAACCTCTTTTGAACATTTTTTAAAAATTGTAAAAAAAAAAATTTAAATCATCGAATAAATTTGGGGCCCAGATTTATTCCAATCGGATATATTTATTGATATTTCAGCCGTTTCTGAACCGATTTTGATCAAATAAAGTTTATTCTGTCATTAAAACTGTATGCTCTTTCAAATTTTATACACTCAGTTTTTCATTATCTCACAAAAAATTATTTCGTGCAGCGCCCTCTATACCAAAACTGAACTACGAATTCTGGACTGGAACTCATTGGAACATGTGAACATTAATGATTATAAATTCCAAGATACGGGCTTAAAAACCTGAATATCTCAATTTAAGGATTAAAAAAAAAAACTGGTTCATGATAATGCATGTAAATATATATTAAGCATTTCAGTGAATTCAAATTGAGTGGGTACAATATCTGGACTGGTCCTCTAAGGTAAACATGGCACATTAGCTCATGAATATAAATCAAGACACAAAAGTTTTTAAAAAAACTTTTGTAGTAGGGTGGTTAAGGGGGTCCATGACTGCATTTTGGGGTACAATTCTTTTACTTGGCACAAATATTCCTTGGATCAAAAGAAGAAAATTCATCCAATAGACACTCTGTATCTATGCAAATTGGCCTAATTTCCATAATTTATTTAAATTTATTCATGGAAATTTGCATAAAGTACATGATGGAAATTAGGCCTAATTTGCATAGATACAGAGTGTCTCTTTGGATGAATTTTCTTCTTTTGATCCAAGGAATATGATCTCTCAAATATGTCAATAAAAACATCATTTTAATAGATATACCATTCACATGAATAAATTTGCATACAATTATGGAAATTAGGCCAAATTTGCATAGATACAGAGTGTCTCTTTGGATGCATTTTCTTCTTTTGATCCAAGGAATATGTTTGCCAAGTAAAACAATCGTACCCTAAATTGCAGTGAACACCCATATATTTGGCAGGTTGGCTGCTATAGACATCTGACAGGTTTGACTGTACATGTAACACATGATACACGTGTTACAACTTCAGCTAGTGAATTCAATTCTACTAGTCGGTGCAAAATCTGGACTGGTCCTCTATTAAGATAAACATGTGTACATTCATGATTAGCTCATATATAAACCAAGAGGCGGGAAGGAAGTGTGTAGGGGCACACCAGAATACCCCCGTGGATCGGGTGTCACATCAAATCACAATTCACCCATCACAGCATCATTGTCGTTAATAAAACAGAACTTTATAAGGGGTACGTTCGTGTGCCTCTGAAATCGTGGGTTGGAGAAAAAGAAGCCAGGGCCCTATATAACGCCGCTAAGTCGCTGATTGTAGTTCGAAGATAAGTTTGATTTAAAGTTCGATAGCCATGTAGAAACCTCATTAGCTCTGTTTTTATTTTGTATAAATACTCCCCAAATTAGAAATGTATTATCATCCTGAAATTCGGCATCACATAAAGAAGGCTTTGACTTTATACGAGATGGTATACATAACTCAATTCTGTCCAAAATTGACTTAAAGGGATCTAGTAACTTTGTTAATATGTGCAAAAAGTGATAAATGGTTGGTACAATGTATTGTTGTTATCTAATATGTCCACAGGGTATTGTGTGAAAATTTCAAGTCAAACGGACGTTATATGGCCGAGTAATGAGCAAAAATGCAAAGTGATATTAAAAAACTCATTGCACTCACTTTGTACACGGTTTTCACGATCCGTTGGATTATTTAAAGGGTACCACCACCCAAAAATAATATTATTATTAAAGAAAGGTAACATCTTTAGTATTCTTTAGCATCTTATTTAGTTATAATAAGATCGAGTATGGTCTGAACAATTGTAGACTACGCTATTTGTATACACCTGTAATTTAGCTCCAGTTACATGTTACGGGTGGTGCTCCAAGCCAAAATGTTCCCGATACCAGCGTGGTATACGGATGGTGCAGGTTATCGTACTATGACAGTATAACGGAAACAAGTGACTTTGATCGCGCCATTCCATCAACAAGTTCACAAAAATATGTTTCCAGAAAGAAAAAAATATAATTGGAAACGCATCACCATTCTAAAGCATGCGTTCATGCGGTCTGAATTACGCAGACTGCTATACTGTGCGATGCAACGAATTGCAACGTGTGCAGAGCGAACGAATCGCCCGGGAATCTATTGTTTACAAACGTGCGCGTGAATAGCATTGGCGCATTCGCAAATGGTATAGTTGGCCCGTATGGAACCAGGAAATAGCAGTGGTTCCGTAAGTGGTGGAAATTAATTGCTTTGTTTATGAATTACACAACCCTTTGTAAAATGTTGGGTATCTATTTGATATCACAAAACAGTACAAAAACATATAATAATGTGTTGTTCTTTGCCTGGTGGTCCCCCTTTAACATCTGAAAACTTCAATCGTAAATATCTTTTTAACGAAAGGGAAATTTGAAAAAACAAAACCTGTCCCATGATTTTATTGTTAATACGAATACAACAAGGTATGAGGGAACCGCTAGAATTCCAATTGTATTTTGAGGATTTTGACAATGTTACTAAGTCCCTTTAACGTCCCTCTCACTCTCACCCAACGATGTGTAACGATGTCCTTTTGTGATTTCATGATTTCATGATTTCAGACTTGCCATGGTGATGTAGTATAGCACCATTAGTGGTTAGGAGGATATCGCTTTTGTCACTTTTCCATATCGAATTTCGATATTAGAAAAAAGAGGAAACATTAATATGGTTATCGCTGATCAGATCTATTTTAGATGGCCTATTTAAAGTAACTCACTGCCTACAGGAACCCAGTGGGTCCTGTGTTAAATCTGAAAGAAATTGTGAAATCTAGTAGGGAACAAGTTAAACTTAATGAGGATTGTGTGGCAGAGAGGGTGTGTTTGTCACATCAAATCACAATTCACCAATCACTGTCACTGCGACATTACAGCATTTAGTTACCCAGAACATTTTCATGTCCCTCTGGTAATAATGTTCTTTTAAGTGCTAATATAGTGAAAATGTTAAAGGGAACCACCAGACAAGAACAACACATAATTATATATGTTTTTGTACCGTTGTGTGATATAAAATCGATGCCCAACACTTTGCAATGGGTTATGTAATTCATAAACAATACAATTAATAATACCACCACTTACGGAACCAACATGGCCTTATGGTTCCGTATGCGCAAAATGTCTGGGAGTGTGCCAGTGCTATTCACACGTTTGGAGACAATAAAATCACGGCCGGTGCGTTTGTCCTAGACAATCGGTAGTCTTCTTCTGCAGACCCATGAACACATGCATTACTATTAGTATGGTGATGCATTTTCCAATTGTATAATTTGTCTAGAAACCCATTTTTCTGAACTTGTTGTTGATGTTACCTCTCATTTAAGAGAATATTATTTGGGGGGGATGGATCCTGTTAACTTTTTTTAACCGACAGTCTTGGCACTCTTTGATCAAAACCATTTCTGATTTTAAGTTTCAGCTAATACTGTTATTGTTCACATCATAGATGATGATGATGATTATTCCTTGTTTGTTCGTATTACTGTAGAAAAACAAGCTAGAAATGTTATAATAGCTAGGCCTCACCTTGTTTTTAGCCCAGGGGGGGGGGGGGGGTACTCATGTATAATGTAAGACGGGTATGTGCCGCTTACAAGACCCCCATTTTCACACCTGATTGCCGCTCTCAAGATACCCGATTTTCAAAAATTGCTGCTCCATAGACCCCCGGAATGACTTGGCTAGGTAGTTGAGTAGCGCCAAGTCCATTATTCTTCTTCTAGTCAGCTCCTTGGAGGCTTGGACCACCATTTGAGGGTTTCCGTAGGTCTTTGGTAGCTCCAAGTCCATGATTTTTGTAGTTTTAGTCTGCTCCTTAGACGCCTTAACTCCCGTTTCAGGGTTCTTGTAGCTCCAAAGACCCTATATTTTGTGCTTGTAGTCAGCTCTTAAGACCCCCATTTTTAATTTGAGTGCCCCCCCCCCCCCCCGAGTTTTGAGTCCGCTAAAAACATGGAAGAAATGCTTCCAAAAATTAGTGTACAGTCTTTGAAATATTAATGCCTCTAAGTTTCAGTTTGTAACTTTTTGTAACCTTCCCTCCCCTCCCATGAAATTCCTCTCTTCCACCAAGATCCCTTCCCTCCCCCATCTCCCCCTCTCCAAATCCTCTCCCCTCCCCTCCCCTCCCTTCTCTCCCCTCCCATGAAAAAATCAAATATCCCTCCCCCAATTGCCATCTTTATCTCTTTTATTCTCCATCTCCCTCCCAGTCCCCCATCCCATTGGTCCCTCTCCTGGCCTGTGGTACATTGTCTATTCATGTTATCTTTCCATTGATTCTTCCTGCAGATTTCACCTACGGGGACTACGGTGTTGGACTCTATTTCTCAGAGAACCCGGGAACTGCAGCACAGTTTTCAGCGGTGAGTATCTATTAACCCTTTGACTATGGGAACCTGGGAACCTGGTAGGTCCTGTATTAACTTCAAAATGTAGTAAGGAACAGGTTAACCTATTGCCTACAGGAACCTGTATTTACTATTTATGGGGATTTCTAAATGTAGTAGGGAACAGGAAGTGATCCCTGTAAAGTGTCAGATATTGCACAAAATTACAGTTTGAAAGAAAACGAACACTGTTTACCTCGTGAAAAAAACCGAATATTGAGTTCATATTTTATCACCGAATACTGATGGCCTGCCGTAGATTTGTCGCAGTAATAATCGTCTGTTTGACGATATCCGCACCCGTGTATACAGACAGTACAGAATTTGCGCGCGCTCAGCTCAACAGTCGGGTACATCGACTCGTTGTGCTGCCCTGTCTATCGGGAAGGTTTCGGCCACTTCGCCGGCCCGGGTCCGTGATCGCGTGGCGCGCCGGCCGGGCGTGTTCAGCTACGGCAATTGTACTTTTTACCAAAACCGTTGGGCAACGGTTTTGAGATGATGATTTTCAATGATAATTATCTTCATACAAATGGGACATTTGAAAAAATCTAACCCTATTTTATTCTTCTCTTACCATAAGCTAAACAACACGGCAGAAGAGAAACGAGGAAGCTCCAAGTAATTTTCGTGGAGTTAGACACTTTACTTGGATCACTTTAACCCATTGCCTACAGCATATTGGTGGGTCCTGTATAAACGCTAGGGGAATTGCAATATCTACATGTAGTTGGGAACAGGGTAAATTAAAGGTAGATAGGCGTCATGAATCAGATGCGAGTTGCCATCTTGGGAATGTCTTGCGCAATGTGCGAAATACAAACTGGCTCTGTGCACGTTGTGTAGTGCTCACCAACTAGCCCAGTTGCCATGTTACTATTGGACAGATTCTACATCCATATGACCTCATGCATGACAAACTAGTAACATTTTGAATTTCAACTAAACCCACTCTGAAATTAAAGGTAACATTTATTGTTCATCTGTTTACATTACATATCAGTCTTTGAAAGACTGTGACATTTTGGCCCAATCTCAGTGGTGCGCATGGATATTTCAACTTATATTTCTGCATTTAAGATTTGGATTTGACCACATAAGCCCATTTGTACACTATTTCAACAATGTTGATCAATTAGTATGGCCAATATTGATGCTTTCGGTAACTTTCCCATGATAATGTTTGGCTTTAACACTCTTCTTTCACTCTCACCCAACGAAATATGAGACCGGCTCCCAGAGAATGGGTATAAAGTCGCGATTGGTCTTTAGTACTTAGAGCCTCAAAATCATAAAATATTGTCATTGGCTGAAATTTTTTACTCTATGGGATTTGATACTTACATGTTTCATCTACATTCTCTGAAAATTTCAGGTCCTTATTCGATTTTTTTATGCCGTAAATAATGATTTTTCTAAGCAACCTTCATTTCGGTTTCGACCAGAAACTCAGTCAATCCGCGCTGGCTGATCATGATCGATTGTGAAACGAACGCGCCAGCTATGTATGTGTGATTCGACCGTACCGCCGCAGCGAGCTGCAAGAGGAAAGCACTGTAGCTGTACAGTGATTGGTCAGACTAACCTGAATAGAGTTGTATTGTCCGTGTGTTGTACATTTCCGGGAAGCGTGCGCGGCATTTAACTTAAACGAGTGGTTGGTTTGTTTATAATTCTATGGGTACCGCATTGAATCGCGCTGGGCATGACGCAAGTGTGCAGTGTGCGTGTGCAGCGTACCATATCATACGGTATCAAACTGCGCTTTTCTTTTGTCTACCGGTGGTACAGCGGCGGTACGGTGAATATGATGCGGTGGTTTATGGCGGTACGTACATACATAATACACCGCGGTTGTAATACATGCACATCAAAGGGCGGCACATGGGCTAGTTTGTTGATCAACTGAGACTTAGGGCTGAGGCTTTGTACAATTACGTAATACAGGCGAAAGCGTTGCTGATTGGCCGATGAATAACAGTATAACTGTGCATGCATTATTTCGTTTGCTGATCGATTACGAGCGGAAATGTGAAAGCGAACCGTTCAACTTCTCGCTCGGTGTGTGAGAATGCTTTTCTGAATGGATGCAAAACTTTAGAAGCGATTTTCTCCGTTGTTTGACAATTCACGGGGCTCTGGTCCATGTTATTAATTTGCGTTTTTCTAGCCTTCAAGAAACTCATACTTATCAAGTTGTATATCATTTTAAAGCTGAAATCCTAGAGAATTCAAAACACTAAAAATCTCAATTTTGATATTCCCGATGAATTACCCAAAGTGACAGAGCTGGTCACATATGCAGTGGGTAGTGACTTTGTTTATTTAAAGGTGCACCTGTAAAGTGACAGATATTGCCCAAAATGACATTTGAGACTTCAATCCTATACCAAAATCACTGTAAGATATGTCCGAATGATGTGTGAAAGTTTCATTGAAAAAGAACACTGCTTTCCTGGTTAAAAAAACAAAAATTTGCATCAGCTTTTACAACTAATTACAGTATGACGTTTATGACCATTTATAAACGCTCTTGAGCTGAATGATTATCAATGATAGATATTGTCATACTAAAGGGGCATTTGAAAACATCTAACCCTATTTTATTCTTCTCTTACCATAAGCCAAACAACACGGTAGAAGAGAAATGTGGAAGCTGAAATTAATTTGTGTGGAGTTAGACACTTTACAGGTGCACCTTTAAACCAGCAGCTGCATTACTCTCCTGATTTATACCTGTATATTCCCAAGTACAGCTTACATGAAAACAAGTTAATGATCATTTTCATGTATTCATTTATTTCAGACAAAAAATGCAAGGTAAAATGATAACATAGTCTAAGAGCTGACTTTTTTACATCGGCCAGCCACTCAATGTGATATTAAACCCTGTCTTAACTGGGAGAAATAAACCTTACCTTGATGTTACCCGAGCGACATGTGGATAAGAAACAGTAGGGGGTCTGGTCGTAAAACACGTGGCGAGCCTTCGGCCGCAGTCTTAACCAGGCATCCGCAAAATCCTCACTCGGGTAAGTTACCATAACAACCGCACCTCCCTCATCACGCGATCAGCTGGCGCGACACAGGAGTTTTTTTTTTTGTTTTTCATGGCCATGACGTCATCTACCCGGGTAACGTTCCGCGCGCGTCTTAATAGGCCGTTTATCAGGATGTCGTCCTGATGTTATCCCGATTGGAGCGTCTTAATCGGAACGGTGTAGGATCTCATCCGGATAACATCAGGACGTTACCGCGACTATTTTTTTTGGTTAAGACGGGGTTTTATACTATTAGTGAGGTCAAGATTTTTGTTTTGACGAATGCTAAGGTGGACAAAATGTTAAATTACACCATGAACAACCCTTAAATCCACTTATTTTCTTCTTGGATGAACTCACCGATAATAAGATGACTCTCGGAGAAGTGCCCTATATTTGTAAGCGTACTTGAAGATGTCTGCGGTACAGAATAAATCTGGAATTTCTGTTTAAATTATTTTCTTCCATATTGGTCAGTGGCGTAGCTCCTGGAGGCATGGGGGCCTGTGCTCCCCCCCCCCCCCCTTCAATAATTTTGAGGGAAAAAAAGAAAAAAAATGTAACCTGAAAAAACAAAGAAATACATAAGGTGTGCCCCCCCCCCCCCCCTCCAATCAGACCGACCATGCTACGCCACTGATAGTGGTATATACATGTAGGGGAAAGTGGGTAGGAGATGAGGTAGTCTTGAAAAGGTCTGAACGTTTTCTAGACAATAGTCCTAAAGAAGTAGACCGTGGGCCGAGGCATGAAAAGGGGCTTAGTTTTTGAGTTCCGTAGTCCAGTTCTGGAAAGTACTTTATTTTGTCCTAGACATGTTCCAAATATGTATATAAACCCCAAATGCAATGTTCCCATTTGCAAATTTTGGGCGTTAAGGAATAACGGCTAAAAACAAAGAAATAGTTAAAATCGGTTGCTAGGGGAATATTTCACCCTAGCAACGGTGATCTATGTCCCACTTTAGAACCAAATTTTGTTGTAGGTGTGTCCAATAAGGTATTTGAAGCAGAAAGCAATGTTCTCATTATTGAAAATTTAGCGATTGACTGGTAAACGGCTAAAAACAAAGAAATAGTTAGATTTGGTTGCTATGGAAAAGTTGCTCCTTAGCAACGTTGACAAATGTTCCTTTAAATATACAATTTTCTATGTTTTAGATGTATATGAATACAAAATGTAATCGTCCCTCTTTAAAAAAATCAATATTATGGATTGACAGCTGAACTTTGGTTGCTAGGGACATATCTCTCCATAGCAACGGTAAAATATGTACCTATAAATGTCCTTTAAATACCCTAAATTGTTTATATTTGTTATGCAGAGAATAACTGTCACCCATCAAACCATATAGATGCATTCTCTTAACCACCTACCATGCCTTCTCCCACTGGGGGGGGGGGGGGGGGGGGGGCGCTGGAGACCCCCCCCCCCCCCCCCCCCCCCCCCACTTAAAAGAAAATTGCAAAAGCATAACATAACAATTATTTGATAAATTATACTTATTGTGGTGTGAGATGGATTGGGATGGGAGGGGTGGTGTTCGACTCCTTAACTGCCCCCCCCCCCCCCCCTCGTCCTACCCAACCCGGGTGCGACCCATTTTGTGGTCAGTAATGCGGAAATTTCAATAATATGAACATTATCAAACACAAGTTTTGTATTAACAAGAAATGGTTCAAGTCTGCTACATTTCAAAAAGACAAGTTGCATTCTCTAGTCCTAAATGTTTGCTATTGGTCTGATTCCATTAAATTGTTGTTAAAATAATACAGTTCTAAATTACATGTATGTGTACATACACATTACAACTATATATACACTTAAAACAGTGTACAATTTGGTACATGTCGCCCAACTTATGTCCCTTAGTTGATTCCTTAGTTCCTTATTTAAAGTTACATGGATTTTATTGATATAAATATTGACAATTAATGGATGCCATTTTAATCACTAATTGCATGAAATTGGAAACAAATTGAAATGTTTGTTTTGTGATCACCTTTTCAAAAAATGTTGCCACTTTCTAATAATTTCAGACATAATTATGAGTCTAAATGCATTGAGATACTACTGTTTTTAAGACATGTATATCACATCAATTAACTTTATTACATTGACACAGAACATTCATTGACAAGTGTGTTTGTGTGCGCCTGTTTGTTATTATTATTATTATTTATTCAGCAAATTAAATACACAAGAAAAGGATAACAAAGTACGGAAATTGCAACCAATGGAATGCAGGGCTTGGAAAAAAAGTTAACTGAATAACTGTGGCAAAAAGCCTTCCGTCCCATTTCCAGTGGTTGCTAACAGAATGGTAACAAATCTTCGTCCCAATCGACAACATTAATTAGATTTGTTTTGTCTAATAAGGCAAATTAATTGAGGAAACAGTGAAAAATTAGTAAATTTAGTCACAAGTTTTCCCATGTACAAAATTGTGCACCGTTTTAAGTGTATTCCCGTAAAGTTGTACTTTGTATGTACACATAATTTTGAACTGTATCCCTTTAAACGAATTTAATGGAATCAGACCATGTGTATGCATAACAAGCAAATAGGACAAGAGAATGCAACTTGTCTTTTTGAAATGTAGCAGACTTGAACCATTTCTTGTGTTGAATAAGCATTGTGAAAGACAACAATGTTCATATTATTTAAATTTCCGCATTACTGAATTTTGTGGATTACTTTAAGGTAAATGGAAAGTAACATTTGAACGAAAAAAGGCAGTAGACACATTATGCCTTTACACAGTGGTAGAAAATGTTTGAAGCCAAGACCAAATATTTTTCGACATTTTCGAGGCCGAGACCACGGTTTTTCACACTTCGAGGCCGAGACCATCAAAAATGACGGTCAAGACCGCTAAAATTTGGTCTCGAGACCAGTTAAAATTTGAAAGGGGGGGGGGGGGTTCAAACAATTTCATAATGTTTTGTGAAGATTGTGTCATACTATTATTTGTTTAACCTGTTAAAATATGGCCGAAAAAACTTTTTTGATGAACGAATGATGATGACTCAAGTATGTATTATTTTGATGTGTGTTGGGGTAGACAAATGTGTTAATTAGTCTTATACTGTACACATCTACAATATGTGAACATGTGTTAGTTTGTATGTGTGTGTGGGAGAAGGCAAGGCAAGGTTAAGAGAATGCATGTTTGTATCATTGTATGGTTGGATGAGTGGCAGTTATACTCTGCATAACACATGTAAACAATTTAGGGTATTTAAAGAAAATGTATAGGTACATATGTTACCGTTGCTAGGGAGAAATATGTACCTAGCAAACAAAGTCCAGCTGTCAATCCATAATATTCATTTTTTTTTAAAGAGGGAAGATTACATTTTGTATTCATATACATCTAAAAACAGAGAAAATTGTATATTTAGAGTAACATTTGTGTCATACTATTATTTGTTTAACCTTTTTTATGAACAAATGATGATAACTCAAGTATCTATTTTTGTGTGTTGTGTGTTGTGGTAGACAAGTGTGTTTGTGTCTGCATTACTGATAAAGGGTGTGTTTGTGAATGTATGAGTGTGTTGATTAGTATTATATGTACTGTACACACCTAAAATATGTGAACATGTGTCAGTTGTATATATGTATCAGGGGCCGCGATAAGGTTTTGAAAGTGGAGGAGGGGGAGGGGGGGGGGGGGGGGGCTGGCTGACCACAAAAATGGGTCGCACCTGGGTTGGGTAGGACGAGGGGGGGGGGGGGGGGCAATTAAGGAGTTGAACACCACCCCTCCCATCCCAATCCATCTCACACCACAATGAGTATAATTTTTTCAAATAATTGTTATTTTATGCTTATGCAATTTTCTTTTAAGTGGTGGGGGGGGGGGGGTCTCCAGCCCCCCCCCCCCCCCCCACCCCTCAGTGGGAGAAGGCATGGTAGGTGGTTAAGAGAATGCATGTTTGTATGGTTTGATGGGTGTCAGTTATTCTCTGCATAACAAATATAAACAATTTAGGGTATTTAAAGGATATTTATAGGTACATATTTTACCGTTGCTATGGAGAAATATGTCCCTAGCAACCAAAGTTCAGCTGTCAATCCATAATAATGATTTTTTTTAAAGAGGGAAGATTACATTTTGTATTCATATACATCTAAAACAGAGAAAATTGTATATTTAAAGGAACATTTGTCAACGTTGCTAAGGAGCAACTTTTCCATAGCAACCAAATCTAACTATTTCTTTGTTTTTAGCCGTTTACCAGTCAATCGCTAAATTTTCAATAATGAGAACATTGCTTTCTGCTTCAAATACTTTATTGGACATACCTACAACAAAATTTGGTTCTAAAGTGGGACATAGATCACCGTTGCTAGGGAGAAATATGCCCCTAGCAACCGATTTTAACTATTTCTTTGTTTTTAGCCGTTATTCCTTAACGCCCACAATTTGCAAATGGGAACATTGCATTTGGGGTTTATATACATATTTGGAACATGTCTAGGACAAAATAAAGTACTTTCCAGAACTGGACTACGGAACGAAAGAATTTTGGTCTTCGGCCCATGGCCTAAAGACTGAATTTGTGTTCTTGACTCGTCCTAGAAAGGATTCTGGTAGTGCTAAACAGTACTGCAGTGGAGGTTTGATTAGCAAGCTTTTGGCTTGAGGTGGTAGTCTTGAAAAGGACTAAACACCCTGTCTATGTAGGCTATTTAGGCTCAATGTCAGCAGCTTTCATAAAAGTTTTAGCTGTTATTTCTGCATTTTACGATAACTAAGGTTCAGATTTTTCCACACACGCCCCTTTTTATGCTATTTCAACAATACTAATCAATTAGTTTGGCCAATAAAGTTTTTTTCGATAATTTTCCCAAAACAAGCATTTGGCTTTAAAGGTAATTTTGATTTGTGAATCAGATGCGCAGAGCCATTTTGTGCCTTGCGCACAGTGCGTTATACACACTCGCTCAGTGTCCCCAGATGCGACAAGACTATGGAATTCCCTTCCATCAAATCTTGTCGGAAGCACCTCCTTGGATACATTCAAGCAAGAGGTGTGCAAATAAGGTTCCGATAATACGCCAACGGTGGTCTGTACTCAAAAAGGAAGAAGAAGAAGAATGCCCACAAACTAGCCTAAAGGTAGTTTAATAAAAGCAATAATACGCCAACAGCGGTCTGTACTCAAACTGGAAGAAGAAGAAGAAGAATGCCCACAAACTAGCCTAAAGGTAGTTTAAAATGGTAATCTGCTGTGACGTAGCATCCTCACTTATGGGCCATTCTTGGTCACGTGTGTGACCCAAAACATGACAAATTTTGAAATGGGATGCTTATATTTCAGTAAGTATGAGACTATAATGATTTTTACTTCATATGTGACATGAATATGTTGTAGTCTTTCAAACTTAACACAAAAGATTTTATAAGGATTACGTAACTCAATGTCAGAGGTCAAATGGCATGGGTCACGTGTGTGACTTCGCACGGCGCGCTTTTTTCATAACTAAATTTCATTTGGAAAATTCTTTAAAATATGAATAGCTATAATGTTCATCTTATTACCAGAGAAGTACTATACATTTGTAAGTACAACAATAGCAATGAATGAGAATTATATCAAACCGTTGTTTTTTATAGTACTTAATTATGTGGCAACGTCTGGTCACGTGTGTGACATTTTGGGGTGGTCACGTGTGTGACATGTACAATATGAATGGAAAAATGGGAATTTTATAATATCGGGTTTAGAAAAGAATGAAAGGTTGAATTTTTACAAAGTTGGTATCAACCTGTACAGGAAAGTGAGAAGAATGAGCTTGCTAATTATCCTTTTGATATCTTGATTATTTTCTAAATTATGATTATTAGAAAAATATTGAAATATGTAAATTTATGCAAATGAGTAAAAAAGTTTCATCTTAAACTTCAAATCATGTATTTCATGAAACTTTACACATGGATCATTCCAAAAATGGAACAAAACTACAGAAAAATAAAACTTCAATTTTTCCGAAAAAGTTTCACTTTTCAAAGAATGGCCCTTATGATAATCTTCCATGAGAGCAGTGGCCTAGCCAGAAATTCTGCAAGGGCCAGGGGGGCAGGGGCTCTAACCTGTGATCACGTAAGCGCCAGCCGCTTCGGGCTCAGTCCCTCACTCATCACTCCCTCACACCCACATACACACACACACACATTCTTGTAAGAGCCTTCAATCAGGGATATGGTTTTTTCAATGTTATAAACACCTTCAAATGGGGATATGATGACATAAATGGTACCCTGGGGTACCAAACGAATATCCGCCATTTTGTTTAATTATTTATTTATTTGTTAGGGCTGTACCGGGGTATCGCGTGCATACAAGCGCGCGCTGCACTGCATACACAACGCAATACGGTTGTGCTTCGAGTGGACACAAGATGGCGCTACACACCGCGGTACCCCGGGGTACAACGGTACCCTGGGGTACCGCGTGTGTCATCATATGCCCGTTTGTTTAATGATGTTTGGCTTGTCCCCGGTTTGCTGGTGTGTAAACATGGCAATATGCCCAATTTGCGGGTTTAAAAATACACACACAAACACACTTATACACCCACTATGTAAAAAAACGTGCAAAACGGGCATATAAAGGATATCCTTAAAAAATCATAATACCATACAGTACAGCCCTTAAGACGATCCCTGAAGCACTATACCCCCCTGTTTGGAAACCGGGGATATGCCCGGTTTCCGGAATATCCCCGTTTTGCGGGTGTTTAAATTGTGTGTATCCCCGATTGACGGTCCTTACAAACGCACACAAACATACATCCATACAGACAGGCATATCACACATACACTTCTGCACGCTCACTCACTCTCTCACACACACTTACACACTCATAAACTTCCATACATGTACACACAAACAGAACTACCACACATACTCACTTACACAAGCACACACACACACACTCATAAACATTCATACACACAAAGACATGCATACCACACAAACATACTCGCTCACTCACTCTCTCTTTCTCACACACACTCACACTCTCTCTCTCACACACACTTACACACTTACACACACACACTTACACAAACATATTACGCACTTACAAGTTACATACTCATAAAAACACACATACACTCACACACCTATAAGGCACACCCACAGAATCAGCTCTGCACCCAGTCAGAACACAGTTAGCTTTCACCTCCATTTTTAACATTTACACCTGTTATTCCGAACATTTAGAAAAATAAAATCCTGGCTCAGGTACAATGTTCATGAATCCCCTCTCGACTTGTACAATTATCCTGATTTCCTGTTGTCATTAAATTAAAATTGATCCTGTAAACATGGGGCACTTCTTGGATAAAAAGATTTATGCTGATCCATTCTGTTCCGTTCTACTTCTATTTCATTCCGGTCTGCACACAGTAGCATGCTTTATTGTGAGCATTCAGTATTGAATGTCATCCATCTAGGTAAAGTATGCCTCCCGATGAACTTAACTGTATTTGACAACGGAAGTCTTGTTAAAATAATAATTGTTTTTGATAAATTCAAAAAGGTCTTTGTTAACATAAATACCACAGATGTTTGTAAATGTCCAACATATTCTCATTGCTTCACATTATCTGTTAAAAGGAAATGATATGGGCCCCATTGCAGAAACAATCGATTGTAAGTTACAATTAATTGAAAGTCAGAAAATTTGCGTGTTTCAACCAATTGTAGTTCCGCATTTTAATAATTAATTGGAACTTACAATTAATTGTATCTCTTTCTGCAAGAGGGCCCAGAATCCCCAGATGTAAATATATTCATATAAATTATTGTTATGGAGAAATTAATTTTGATGGAAGTGATCCATTAAAGATAAATAACAGTTTTGGGAAAGTAGCCGAAAACATCTATATTGATCAATATTGTTGAATAAGTATTTAAATAGGGCTTGTGTGGTAAAATCCGAACCTAAGCATCGTTAAATACAGAAATATCGGAAGAAATCCAATACCCGCCCGTGAAATGTATAAATCCACCGCCCGTTCGCACCTTTCCGCGCCGCTAGCGCTGGGCTGGAGATATCGACAAGCTGGGGACAAGCCCGTATAGCGAACACGCACGCGGTCATTTGCACGTAGCGTATGCGGGATTCCGCGTTGGCGATATCAATCCGCAGCAGATCAATTTATAATTTTACAAATAAATCAATTAGTAGGCGGTTTCTTGGCCAAATTTGTATAATCCCATATTAGTAAAATGATATTCTTTCACATGGTTGGTAATAAGAGTGTACATTTCATTTTTAGGGGGTGGGGCGTTTCCCACTACTGTCATTCACCTTTAACTTTTACATTCAACAAAAATCACTTGGAGCGTTCACCTTTCTTTTGTACCTTATTGTTTGGATTATGGCAATTAACAGAAGAATAATTATCAAATGTCGCCCTAATTACGGAGATATTTATGATAGAATGTAAAACTTTCCAGGAACATTTTTTTGATCTAGACTAGATTTGTCGGGGCTACTCTTCAAGCTTGCCTGCTCTATTATAATAATTTAATAGTGATAATGAATTACATTTATATAGCAGTGATTCTAAACGCATTATTAGTACCCTTGGCTAACACCTGACCATGCAGGTACCAATTTATACTCCTGGGTAGAGAGCAGCAATGTGAATTTATTGTCTTGCTGAAGGACAAACGCGATGGGCATACTCCCGTATTCGAACTCGGGATCTCCCGTTTGGAAAGCGAGCGCTCTACCAATCTTGCCACACCACATCCACTATTAAAGTACTCTACTATTTATTTTGCAATAAACATATGCAAATTTCCAAGGGCTCTCTTTAAGCATTTGTGGGGCTAATTCACCTTGAGAGCTAGGTATGTATTTTATTGAATGTTTGCATACATGTACGTGAATTCAATAGAGACAAGTTTCTGTTGGGTGAAGAAGCCCTGGAGACAAACTCTTGGCTTTTCTTGAATGGGCAATTAATTTCATAAATGTGTGTCCATGATTAAATTTTACATCCTGCCCCTCTTGTGCAACAACAGTTAACTTGAAATCATCCTTCATCCATAGCAGGTGCGTGT
Organism: Echinarachnius parma; assembly: GCA_037951105.1. Taxonomy (NCBI): domain Eukaryota; kingdom Metazoa; phylum Echinodermata; class Echinoidea; order Clypeasteroida; family Echinarachniidae; genus Echinarachnius; species Echinarachnius parma. Next base: position 96,603 of record JBAMJV010005429.1, read on the forward strand.
CCTGGCCATGAGCCAAAGTGAACAAATGCTTTATTTGGAGGGTGTATATTTTCAGAAGTCGACCGGGTGAATTTCATTGAGAGATGTCTGCATGGTGGTTCAGTGTTTTGAAATTATGGTTGCATCACTTTTTTTTATGTGAAAAATTAAAATGCAATGTAGGACAAAGTTGAATAAATGGCCAAGGCAAAGTATATTCCCATCTTCAGCTTTGCTTTCAATCTTCAGAACTCAGAAGTCCATCTAATTGTTTTCTTTGAGAAAACGTCTTAGCTGTACGACTTTTTGAGTTTTTTTTATGATAACATGAGGCGGAATCATATGAAAAATAAAACTGCAATGTAGGACAAAGTTTAACAAATGGCCTAAGTATGTGCTTCCTTGCTCATTTTATTTTCGGGAGTCTAGGAGTGAAAAAGCCATGTATTTGCTCTGGCAACAAATCATTGTGGATTGACAGCATCATAGTGTTTTACATGGCTCAGATCAGTAATGTTACACGTACATTTTGGAGGGATGACTTGGTACAAGTGTGTCAGGAATTAAACAACACTTGTCTTTTAGCTGACACACGTATGTTCATTATTAATGTTCATTGAGTAGAGATGGCAGGTGAGACAAGGGAGCTATACTTTGGCTAGTTGTTTCCATGGTGATTTGGTTCATGAAACAGGTGCATCTTTATACAGTGTCATAGCTCTCCCACACTCACTGACCTCTTGTGTCAACACCTGACTCAGGCAGTTGGGGATCTTTATGATAGTATATTTTTAGTGTGGAAGCTCTGTTGAAGAGTAGTGTATACTGTACATTTCGTAGGAATGATTTGGTATAGGGGAATTAAAAGAAAACAAGTCTTTTAGATGACGCATGCTCATTATAAATGTTGTCTAGAGTAGAAAGGGCAGGTGGGGTGATATTATCAAGCTATACTTTGGCTATATAGAATACAGACGCTATGATGTCATAAATATCTATTTTTAGAATTTTCAATTTTGAACTTCATTTTCCGAAAGAGCATTAGAAATAATGTCCAAATACAAAAAATCAATTGAATATGTTAAGTATTGGCTGAGATATGCCCATCCAAATGAATTTTATTTCAATAGGCAATGCTCTGGTTCATAAAGTTATGAACCAGAGCACTCAATGACCTCTTGTGTCAACACGTGACTTGGGCAACTGGATGATACCTTGGGGATATATGTTAGTTTGGAAGCTCTGTTGAAATTAAATGAATGTTGGTGTATGGACACCTTGGCAGATTAAGTGGGTGAATTCACATCATTTACACAAAGATTGGAGAGACTTTGAGGATTTGAGGTCCAAGATTGATAGCAAAAAGCAGTCAGTTTTGTATGATGTGCCAAATGTAAAACTTTTTTTCATAATAAACAAAAGCAAACAAACAGGATGCAAGATGACCTCGCATATTGGGGATTTAAGAGGAGAAGGATGAACATTAAAACCCAAACAATGAGGCATGGCACAGCTTGTACAGTTAATTGACAGATTAGGCGTGACCAGGCGCTGCAGGTATAGACAATCTTCGCATGGGAGATGTGATGAAGAGATTTCCCCCATTCTATTGCTGCATGTGGACAAGGTGCTTTTGACAGTTGCAAATTGGGAACCGCGCAGGGATCCCATGTTCCCTAATATAGTCACTGTAGTGGTCGTGTGTGGGAGCATTCCCCTGTTGCTGCATGTGGAAAAGGTGCCACTGACAGTTGAAGGAGTATTCATGTCCCTTATAGTGTAGGGGTTGTGTGTGGGAGCATTCCCCCAAATCTGTTGCTGCATTAGGAAAAGGTGCTACTGGCTGTTGCAGGAGTACCAGGAACCAGGGATCCCATGTCCCATTAGTGAATGGGAATATGTGTGGGACCATTCCCCCAATTCTGTCACTGCATGTGGACAAGGTGCTAGCTACTGGCAGTTGCAGGAGGACACAGCAGTTAGTGACTGTGAACAGGTTCCCGTGAAGACACCCAGCATGACTGGGTTGGAACACACACAATGTACCCTCAGCCTTCTCACATATTGCTCTTCCAACATTCATATACAGAGCTTCCACAAGACTCCCTGACAATAGACCAAGATTGCTGCATCTAATTTCTTCCCATCAGCCAATCTGCCTTGATTATTGAAGGATTATTTGATGTATTTGATGATATCTCCCTGATTTCTGATTACATTTCCCTAAACCTTTCTGATTGTTGAATTTCAAAGTTGGTGCATTAGTACAATTTACAATTTACAATTTTTTGGTTTATTCAGGAAAAATACTGAGTAAAAAGTCCGAAGACTAAACAAGTCAGTTTACAATGTAAAATGCATTACAAAATATAACAAGGTAAAAACACATGGATAAATTATATCATTAATAAGTAAAAACAGAGACTTAATATCGTCTACTAAATCAAATTACAATGTTAAATCCAAAGAAGTTCAGCAAGAAATAGCAAATTATATCCTTTACAATTACATACATGTATAAACGTACTATAAATAACAATTAAATATCAAAAGCAATAGAGGTGAGGTAATGAAACATAAACCGTCCAAAATCTGAGCAAGAACACAATACTATGAAGAATACAACGTTTTTTAATAAAATATAGCTTAAATAAATATACATAATTCTATCATTGCTAGTGAAAGCACAATTGTATTTAATTTTAACACTAAATAATTTAACATATTAATGGGTTCTAGTATCATAGGTTATCACATTAAACGTGAACGGGCTAATTGTATGAAGGACTTGAAATTCAAATTAAAAACAAATTAAATCAGTACTAATTAAAAATATAACAGGGTTCTACCAATTCAAAGTGAGAAAAGTATGTAAAGTCATACAATGTATTTAAACCATCAGTACCAACGAACGTGATGAGTATTATAAATAACAATTAAGAATCAAAAGCCAAAGAGGTAAGTTAATAAAACATAAACCGTCTAAAATTTGAGCAAGAAAAAAATACTATAGTACTGCATATGTGTTGTGAAGGTCCTCAATGCATGAGGCCTATATACACAATCACATGGTTTATGTTCGCTTGGTCTACACTCAGTTGGTCTACAACTAATTTGGTCTACTACCTGATGCCTTAAACTTCATTTTCCCCGACTCCAAACACGATCCCTAACCCAAAACCTAACCCTAACCCTAATCATAATCATAATCCATAATTATAATCATAAGCCCCCAAATTTATAATTTTCTAGTGGACCAAATGGCTGTAGACCAATCGGTAAGTTACCAATTACAGTTCTATGACGTACATGCTCTGGCGATCGACATTTGCTTTGCAACATTTGCTGCTCTGCAAAATCTCTGTCAATGGAAACTGCCAACAATGCACCGCTGTCAAAAGCTACGCCGGCAGTTGCTCCAACAACAAATGCTCTGCCCAAAATAAATGTATCATTTTTAAGCAACGTGTTTATTAAAATATGTATCCAGTAATGAAAGGGGCACTACCGTGACATCCCCCAATAATGGTCAAAATGAAATTTTACATTGTTGATTATGGTTATGAGGATAACATTTCTTGTGGAAGTTTGTTGCAAGAGCAAGATAATTTTGTCAGAGCAATTGTAACTATTATCTGAGCTAATTCTAGAAACGTATGTCAGGGGAGCATCGTCCACAAAATTGTAAGAGTGTGCATGTTGCCAATTTGAGTCAACTTGGGTATCTTCAAAGTGCCATATTTTTCTTGTTTCTTGGCTGATCATGCTCAAACTTTCAAAGGTTATACCTGCTGTTTAGTCTCTTACGTTGAAAACAACAGTGGTTTCCCCAAGTTTTGTTTCTTAAAATCGGCTTGAACTCCTTGTAATGTGGCTAAGTGTGACAGTGCCTAAGTCTATTTTTCCACTCAGATTGGCCACCGCTGTTCCAAAGATCATATCGCTTAACATGTTATGGACCACACTGAAGCTACAGTATCTTTTTGTTTGCCTTTCCTTTATTGAGAATACTGTTAGCTCAGAAAATGCATACCAGTATACTTTTTAGGTAACTGCATTTGAGAGACAAACTTGGGATTTGTGCTTAAAATTGTTTTAAACATTGTCAACATTTTAAAAGAATGTATTTTTGATGTAATCATTGACATACTTGTATTAATCCAACAAATGTGTTAGTCATGTACAGTCAAACCTGTCTATAGCAGCCAACCTGCCTACAAGCATGTCCCACCCCAATGTGATCCCCTACAGGGAATAACAATGTTTACATAACCTGTCTGTAGAGTTCACTTGCTACAGTGATCATTTTTTCCCCCTTATGTCCTCGCTATACACAGGTTTGACTAACAAAAACTAATTTCATTCTTCAACTACAGATAACATTGTGAACAAGCAGTTTTCAGCAGTTATTTTACATTTATTGTTTTCTTTTGTACAATACATTAATAATAGATGCCCAATGGGATATTTGATAAAGAATTGTGATCCATTCCAAAGTTCTAATTTAAAAGTCAGAAAATATGCATTTATGCACATCTTCAGACTGCAATTGATTGCTACTCTTTATGCACCCCCCCCCCCCCCCACCCCTAAATGTCTAATGTCTCTTTAAAGGTGCTCTGACCTTTCACGTTTTTGTTGTTGAAAATCTTTATGTGACTCTGATGTGAACTTGAAGTCACATGCAGAATGTGTGTGCAGTTGCATAGCGAGGGGGTGCTCCTGGGGCTCTATTCCACTCCCCAGGCCCATTTTGTTTTTCTTTGTTGTTTGCTTCTTACCCGGTAGTATCATTTTGGGAGCGTTGAATAGCTAAAATCCAAAGGCTTCCGGGGGCTTCACCCCATGGACCCCAACTGAAACGGCTCTAGCTTACGTGCTCACAGTTCGAAGGCCCCCCCCCCCCCCCACCCCCTTGAAGAATTCCTGGCTATGCCACTGTTTGTGTGAGTGTGAGTATGTGTGTGGTATATGAGTGGTAATGACCGTGTTGACCCCACATGTTCAAGTCCTGCTGTTTGATGGCCTTCCATTCGAAGATTGTTACAGGTGGATCCAGGGACTACGGACTAGTTTTTACTCTTAACTTGTTCCCTACTGAATACGAGGCCAGGCCCACCAGGTTCCTAGCTTAGGCAATGAGTTACATAAGGGGAAACTTTCCATGACCAAACGATAAGGAATTACTTGCTGTGTACAGTATTATAACTAAATTTTAAATGTAGGGCAATTCCAAGCAAACATTGACATAACCACTGATTTTTCAAATTCGTTGTACCATAACAAATTTGGTATCAAATGAAAGCTAAAAGATTGAACTTTCCAAAAATGTATTTTGTTTTTGAAAAAAAATATTGTAAACTATTATTTTATTGTTAATATATAGCATAAATTAATTTTCAGTTATTTTCACAAAACATTCAATTAAATATTAAGCATAAAAGAACTGCGAAAAGGAGTATTCATGAAATTTTATTTCAGTGTTGATAGGATCATTGCTTCAATTTTTCAGATAAATATCAATTTCGTCATTTTCGCTCTTCATTCCGCTTCAGTGACTGTCTTATTTACAATCATTAATATGTCACGGCGTTACACTAAAAACATATATTTTTAATATTTCTGGAAAAATATGAATGGGAATGAAATAATTTTTTGTTTTCTCTGTATTAGCCCATAGGGCTATAATATGCATGCTGAATAGCAGCATTATCTTTTACCACTTATTAATATAATCAATATCAATTTGGTCACGGCGTTACGTTTTGTGTAACGCCGTGACGCTACCTACTGGATTCCCATTGACATAACACAGTAGACATAATCAAATAGCGTAAGATATTTGTTGTAGGTATGCTTGGGCATTGCTCATGCTATAATTATATGAATAGGGTCAGTTGATAATGTTTCCATCTCAAAGTTACCCGAGTCATGTATGTGTATGGGTTGTATGTCCGTCTGTCTGTATGTGCATCTGTACATCAGTGTTCTTTTTTTTGCAATATCTCAAGAATCGTTGGATGGATTTCGTTCAAACTTTGTACAATCCATGTATTTAGAGGTACGAATTATTGGATATGATTTTGGTCCATGAGGTCAAAGGTCAAAGGTCACATAGCTAACAAATATGCAAAAATTATATTATTATCAAGATAGTTTGAGAATCCTTGAAGGATAACATGATAATAATACTGGTATGCGTCCAGTGAAGTATATGACCTGATTAGGGAATGGGGTCATGGGAGGTCATAGGTCAAAAGGTCAAAATATTGTTGTTGTTTTTTGTTCTCACAATTAAGTTCCAGAATCAATGTTAGAAAGAGTACTGTAGGTAAAAGACAATTTTCTGAAACTGTTTGGGGCACAGGTCAAAGGTCACTCGGATAATTACCAATTCAAAAACAAACATTTACTAACTCTGAAATCATGTTACATGAAACAAATCACTTGCAAATATGCACTGTGCAGACCAAAAATTAAACATTTGTATGTTATTTTGAGAAACAAGGTCAAAGGTCAGATGTCAAAGGTCTCATATTTCATTGTTACATTTAAGTATGTATTTTGGTTTTAATATTTGATGGTTCCATTAACTAACTTCTGAAATAGATAAGAATTTCAATTATGTCCTAAAAGATTTTTTGATCAATAGAGGGCGCTGTGCTGCAAATTTGTGTCATGCGGATGATCATTTAATAGCATCTTGGTTATATCACCCATTCATCTAGTTCTTTATTGATTCTGGATCACTACATTAAAATTATATCATATTATTCATCTCTTTAATATCTCCCATATATATAACATGTACAATTCAGAGGTCACGGCGTTACAGTCACGGCGTTACAGTGACGGCGTTACAGTGCATAGATACATTTATGATATCATATTTACTATGAGCATTGGATTTTTTCTACATTTTTATTTGGATGTTCTAGCTTGATGTCTAATACAAAGAATCAATGTGACAAAAGTGCAAAATGTTCCTGTAGTTCACAGAGTTTACTTAGTTTCTTAGCATGTAAGAAACCCATGTCTTTTTGCCGTCACGGTGTTACGGCAGATATTGATATTCATAATTAATAATTTATTGGGAATTTTGGTTTTCTTGCCTATTGTAAATTATTGGTAGGATAGTGGTTACAGATGCATATCAAAAGTTGGTTCTAGATATTTAGATTTTATGAGTTATTTGGACTTTCATTGTGAGAAACACCCTCTGACCGTCACGGCGTTTGCTTGGAATTGCCCTGTACATGAACAAGCTATTTCACTCTATATACGTAATGGCCCAAATTCCCATCAGTGGCACAATTATTTTAATCCAGGCTAAAAAGACAGAAATGACTATTAATTGTTTAAACCATGTCTCACCTGTGAAATATGACTTGCCCTTTGGTCTTCATTAAAGGACAATGAAACCCGGACCAATTGTTGTATGCACTATAAGACACTAAATAGGATGATAAGACACTAAATAGGATGAATAGTCCCCACAAATTTGTGCACAATCGTCAAGAAATAAGGAAACTATGGCAGCGCACTCTGGCAAAGTTTTGGACTACTCCCCATACGTTTTGTACACAAAATTTCAATTGTTTTCAATTTTCTCAAAATATATGTTTATACTTTGTTTGAGTTCAACATATGTTTTGTAGAATACATCTATACACAACATATCATGAGTTTGGGGAATGGAAAAGTGTGACTATGAAGAAAACTGTAAAACTGTAAAACTCTTTGAACTGATGCAAGAATAGAGGGATTGATTGGATAATGAAAAGAAAAAAAACAATTAGAATATCTCCGGTGGCACATGACAACCATCATTGGGCTAGAAGAAATTCAACAGGTGTGAAACAGTTTAACCGGTCTTTGATAATTTCTCTCCTCCTAGCTCGGACTGAAGTTTTGCCACTGATGAGAAATTCGGGCCAATATAAAGATATATAATTCATTAAAGTGATACCTGTAAAGTGTCAGATATTGCACAAAATGACATTTGAGTTTGAAAGAAAACGATCACTGTTTACCTAGTGAAAAAAAAGAATATTGAGTTCATATTTTATTACCGAATACTGATGGCCTGCCATAGATTTGATGCAGTAAAAATCATCCGTTTGACGATATCCGCACCCGTGTATGTTTACAGACGGTACAGAATTCATGGAATTTGCACGCGCTCGGCTTAAAGCTCAATCGTGTCGGGAAGGTTTCCCACGCGCGCTGGCCGGACGTGTTCAGCTACAACAATTGTACTTTATTTGAAAAGCGTTTGTTAACGCTTTTCAAATACAAGATTTCAATGATAATTATCTTCATACTAAAGGGACATTTGAAAAAATCTAACCCTATTTTATTCTTCTCGTACCATAAGCTAAACAACACGGTAGAAGAGAAACGAGGAAGCTCCAAGATAAATTCTTGGAGTTAGACACTTTACAGGCATGCCTTTAACAAACAAGTACAAAATGTTTCATAACATGATCACATATACCGTATTTGCTGGTGTATTAACCGCACCTTTTAAAAAAAAAAAAAAAAAAAAAGGGGGTGCGGTTAATACACGACCGTATTAACCACCATTTAATTTTTTTAAATTTTTTTTTTTAGGGGTGCGGTTAATACACCGGAGCGGTTAATACACCGACAAATACGGTAGAACTTTATTCAGGTCTGTATAACATGAATTAGTTTAGAATAATTCTCTAACTTCCTATAATTTTCCAACTGATTTGCTTGTTTCAGATCGGCAAGATGCTAGTGGTCAAGGTTGGCCTTGGACGGACGGAGACCATCCTCAAGAAAGATCGCTCACGAGTCACTGCACCCATTGGCTCCGATTCCATTCTGGTACGTATGTTCCTATTTAACATTTTCATTTCAAAAAAGCTATTCCTTTGTTACTGATGTGCTATAGGGACATTCACACGTAATGAAGGAAAAAACTCAATTTGAAATTTAAGCAACTACAATTACATTTCTGACTTTTTGGAATAAATTTGATTTAGAGACAGACAGCAAAATTATTTTGAAAACTAAATTATCTAGAAAATTGCCCCCCCCTCCCCCTGTCTGTTGCCGGCTATAGAGAGACCAACAATGCGCGCATATGATTACCTATGCGTGCCCATTTATACATCTATTCTTGAATGAGAAGATGGTGAAATTCTCTGTTATTATTTCAAGACGCAAGCACTTCCACAAAACGGCATTATTAGGGGTAGTGTCAAAATAAGAAGAAGGTATTAGTTTCTGACTCTCTTGTACAATATCGAAATCAGCGCCTCCAATAAATTCTTATCTTATATATTGAATATTGAATATTCCACAATATACATTTCTAAACTCTTGAATATCTCTTGTGCATTAATATTTGCCCTCGAGAAAATGTCTCGGGTGTATAATGTGGTATATTAAAATCCTAATCATAGACTATTTTTGTAATTATATAGCTAGAAGTGCTCAGGCTTTTTACTAAAACCTTTAATATTACAAAAAACAATCGATTCCTACAGACCCCGGGCAGACTGTTCCGTGGCGGCTCCAGTGCGGGTGACCATGCAGGCTACGTCAGCTCCACATTAATCAGCGACTGCAAAGAATATGTTGTATTCGATCCTCTCCAGGCTGTCCCTGTGTGCCTTATAGAATATGTTACAGCAGCCAAAACAGGTGGATCCAGTGTGCGGTTGTGAAACTGTACATCGTGCCTAAATTTAAAGCCCCATGACAGTTTTTGTGAAACAGATTAATCCACATTAATCAGCAACTGCAAGGAATACGTTGCATTCGATCCTCTCCAGGCTGTCCCTGTGTGCCTTATAGAATACGTTACAGCAGATAAAACAGGTGGATCTAGTGTGCGGTTGTGAACTGTAACGTGCCTAAATTTAAAGCCCCATGACAGGTTTTGTGAAACAGATTTATCCACATTAATCAGCGACTGCAAGGAATACGTTGTATTCGATCCTCTCCAGGCTGTCCCTGTGTGCCTTATAGAATACATGTACGTTACAGCAGCCAAAACAGGTGGATCCAGTGTGCAGTTATGAACTTTTACGTGCCTAAATTTAAAGCCCCATGACAGGTTTTTTGAAACGGATGAAAATATCCTAGAAATCCCTTGAGTTAACAAATTAAGGAATGACTACTGAAGTGGTTACCAATACATGTATGTGATGTGTGGTACCGGTATTAAAAAGTTGTGATTTTCTTATGTTTGGATGAAATAATGGAGAAAACATCACAATCCATGATCTTGTAGTGGGTTGTTACATGTAAATCATCACTGTCACGCTATATCCCACACATTCATACTCAATAATTGTAGACCATCGTAGGTGAATCCACCAGATATTTGTTGTACCTGTGATGAATTGCTATGATTCCAGTTTGTTGCGTGTGCATGGTATTACAGTAGGGTTTTGATCTGGCCTTCACAAATATACAGATGTTCGTATGAATGTGCTATGAAAGCAAAAGTTGGCTGTTTATTTTGTTCGGGTCGTTTGCAACAAGACAATAGAAGTTATGAAGGGCAGATCATGTCCAAAATAACCAAACGTCACAATGGAATGTGAGCGAAAAAGACACATTCGATTTGGTCAAATAACCTTTGCACTTATTATCTATATAAGCCTGCATGTGCGGTCAAGCTGTGAGGGGTTTATTTTGTATAGCTGCAGTATGGAGCTGCAGTAAAAATGTTATGTACAACAGGGTTATATATGCTTTAGTTTGACAATATCCGCCTTTCATATGCACAATCGACCCATTGCACCTCATCGCAACCCATCGCAAGCCTGTGTGATCACAGCCTATATGCTGCAGTGGGGCTTTAAGAACACACTGCCCCGCGGCGCCTCCATAACACAGGTGCATGTGCAGTGTGCGATATTTTGAAGGCACCATGAGGCGATGTGGCGCCATTCATGGATCAATGTGTTTTATTGTCTTCCTTATTACGCGCTCATAGATGTCATGTCTCATCATTTAATCAGCTGTTAATAACGTTGCAGGATGGACAAAAAGGGAATCTCCCAACTTGATGTTTAACATGATTTTTCCATAGCAACATTATCATGACCTGGCAAGCACTTTACGGATTCTGACTGTTTGTGCCAATAGGGCTATATGATAGTGACTCACTAAATGTTAATACCATATAATGGATTAGCATATAGCCTGATGACATGGACAGAGCGCAACAATTTCCCTTGTTTTTTACCCTACCACAAATATACCCAGGACGAAATACCAATTGAAATTCTAATGGGTACCCATTGAATTCAATGGGTACCCAAATTCAATGGGTACCCATTGAAATTCTAATTGGTACCAATTTAATTCAATGGGTAACCATTGAAACTGAATTCAATGGGTACCCATTGGCATTGGTTTCAATGGGTACCCATTGAATTAAATTGGTACCCATTGATTTCAATTTGCCAAATTGTTTTCCATTTTCCATATATGCATGCTCTTCAATTACCAATTGATTTAAATTGGTAATTTTCAATTGGTAATTCTTTGATTACCAATTGATTTCAATTGGTAATATAGTCAATGGGAATTTCACCCTGGGTATGCATGACTGCAAAAAGGTGTACAGCTGCTGCATATGATGACATAAATGGTACCCTGGGGTACCAAATGAATATCCGCCATTTTGTTTAATTATTTATTTATTTTTTAGGGCTGTACCAGGGTATAGCGTGCATACAATCGCGCGCTGCACTGCATACACAACGCAATACGGTTGTGCTTCGAGTGGACACAAGATGGCGCTACACAACGCGGTACCCACAGGCGGTACCCCGGGGTACAACGGTACCTCAGGGTAGCGCGTGTGTCATCATATATGTATGCATGTACCATGGATTCTCCTAACTATTACAATTATCCATGCATGTAATGCGATGTTAATATACACTTTCCTAAATTTTCCAGTCTGCATCAAAATATTAATTTCCTAAGGAAGGAAAAGTAACAGAACGTAAAGGAAATATCAAAATTGTATGCTGCCTCAACATGCCTATATTGAAATAATCAGGGCATATATATGGCATTGATTCTCTCTTGGTACTTGGCGACAAATTGATTTTCCAAAGATCCCAATGTATTTGGTGTGTATAATCGGTATTAAAAGTAGAATGCTGATGATGTATTAACTATTCCGATATGAAATACCTGCCAGTTTTAGGTATCTAATTGAGTTTGAATGTTGCCCTCGGGAGGGGTGTTGCATAAAACTTTGAGTTGTGATTGATTGCACCTTTGCCATCAAAACGCAACTGTCCATATTGCACAAACAGAATCAATTGCAATTACAAACCCATATTTGTGCTAGCTCAAATGGATCAAATGCAAAGCTGAGTGTGATATCAAATGTTACTAATTGTGCTTGAAATCAAGCATACATTTTATGCAATGGATTTGCAATGGATTTTTCAGTTGAAACTCTAAGTTGTGTATGATTTGCTTGAGCTAGCTAACGGATCATATGCAAAGCTGGGTGTGATAACAAATGTAACTAATTGTGCTTGAAATCTTGCATAACATTTTATGCATTGATGGATTTGCAGTTGAAACACAAAGTTGTGTTTGATTTTTTTTTTTTATTTTAGTTGGGTATAATCTCAACTCTGTATGAACCCCTCCCCCCCCCCCCCCCCCCCCTTCCCCCACTCCTGGTAAGGTTATGGTGTTGTATTTGTGGAAGGGACATTTGAAGGTAGCATAATCAATTTTTGTTTTATATTCACAAGTAATAATAGTATATAGTTGTCTTGGGAGTGAAGCAAACAAAAATACTGTGTGTGAGTCTGACTCTGTGTGTGTTTTTAGTTTCTGGATTGAACAGCAAGCACATTCACTTAGACTTGATTCCAATCTACATTTATCCACTTACACCAGATGCAAGTATTTGAGGTTCTTGAGTATGTTTGTGGGCAAGTGTGTGCGCGTGCGTTTGCGTGTGTCGTAAGAAAACATTCCATATTGCACAAATGTTTAAACTATGCTTTTTGTTAAACTTTGCTTTTCAATATTTACGATTCAGAGGCCTTTCTTTACTTGACACTTATTTTATTTTGCATTGTTTTTTAGTCACAGTTGTTGCCAAAGTTTGGTTGAAGAAGAACTAAACTTTATAGTAAACTTAGAAAAATAACTTTCTAAACCATGCTTTTGCTTTTCAATTGTGCATGGATTTGTTTAATTTTGAAGATTCTATCATTGAAGGGCTTGTATGATACGTGTAATTTCAATAACTTTTTAGGAGCAGTTTGCCCGTACAAGCACATTTTTTCTTTTGTGTGTGAGTGCAAATTTTGTGTAAAGTGTACAGTCAAACCTGTTTTAGGGGCCACCTGTCTATAGCAGCCAAAAGTGAACCCTGCGGAGAAAAACAATGCTATGGGACCAGTATGTAGAGGTCACCTGTCTACTGTGACCACTCTTCTAGTTTCCCTTAGGTGGCACAGAATAAATTATTATTATTATATTTTATTTTTATTTTATTTAATTTTTTTATTTATTTATTTTTTTTTGGGGAGGGGCTACTTTTCAAGTTTGCCTACATGAAAATAACACTTTAAATTTTATTTTGCATCGAACTCTATGCAAATTTATGGTGGCTCTTCTGGGCATTTTGGGGGCGAATTCCCCCGAGCCCCCATGTATTCTTTTCACTGTTAGGTGGTCACTATACACAGGTTTGACTGTTTTTTTTATTTTTATTGATTGACTTTATACAAATGTTGCCACCTTGAACTCTTTCATTTAATGTCATTTTTCTAAGTACTAAGAGTATCAGTACACTTTGAACATCGATCCGTCCATTAAAAATGAAATTGTAAATTCAAAGATTAACTTGTATATATTATTGAAATCTTTAATTGCCGTTTTCAAATCAAAGTAAGGAAGATATCATATATGATAACAGCATACACAAACACAGCATATATGCTGTGTTTGTGTTTGTGCATATGTGACCTAACACCACAAAATGACCAATAAGTCGAGAAAACTGATTGTCCTAATGTTCACATTACATTAATATAGAACTCAGTATCTTTAAAATGGTATATAATTTGTCATACTCGGACTAAAAAAGACCCTCTCAAAATGAGCGTGAAAGATTTGGAACATGGCTGAAGCAATTTTAAAATAAGGGAGAAGCAGGCCGCTGCTAAGATCGGCATCCATTCAAGTGCTGTAATTCGATAATGTATGTTTGATGAAAAATCATATTTAAACATGATTTCTGATGCTCAAAATTTTACAGAAGGTATTAAGGAAATACCAAAATGTCTAATCTCATATTTTAATCAAAAGTTAACTATTTCAGCTGATAAAAGAGAAACTCGACAGCAACTTAACAGTGGTTTTGTGGTGTAATTAGGTCACATATGTATTGACTTCTGTGGCAACGTATTGACTTGTGAGACAAGGGGAGGTGTTTCACAAAGATCCTAAGTTGAACTTATCTCTAAGTTGGACTTAAACATTATGGAAAGCCATTTGTATCCTTGGAATAAAATATATTCAAAAGCAAAAATGCAAGTATTTTAGACTTTTCATATATTTTACATCAAGAACATGAAATCCCCTTGATAATAGAAAATATCAATGATTTGAATCAACATTTTATGCCTTTTAACAGAAATTTTACAAAATTGCTTCAAAGAAACTAATGGCTTTCCATAGTAAGGCTGTTGACGAGTCCCGGGTACCCGGGTCCCACCGAAAAATGTCGAGTCCCGGGCGCAAAAATCGATACTCGATATCCCGAAAAAAAAGCAAAAAGTCCCCTTTTTGAACGCCCGAGTTATCTGCCCACTCACATTTTCTTTTCATTCCTTTTTCCCTCTTTGCTGTATTTTAGAAGATGATTTATTGTCATAAATGCGCTGCATTTTTGTCACTTGAATGAACATGTTTTCCCAGCGGCGTGACATGCCTATAGCGAAATCAACAAATGGATAAATTTCGGGTACCCGGGACTCGCCCGAAAAATTATCGCGAGTCCCGGGTAGTAAATATACCCGAAATCGACAGCCTTATTCCATAGTTTCTAAGTCCAGCTTAGAGTTAAGTTCAACTTAGGATCTTTGTGAAACACCCCAAGGGCCCCCATTGCAGTCGATTGTAAATTTGCAATTAATTGCAAGTCATAAGGTATGCACATTTGAACCTTGACTTGTAATCGATTGCAACTTTTTCTGCAAAGGGGGCCCAGATATGTAACTTGGTTACCAGTGTGTGTGTGTGTGTGTGTGTATTTGTGTGAGTGAGTGTGTATATTTCACTATGTTCTCATATCTTATTTACAACTTATTATTCTCTCTATGAACTGTTCAGTTAACGACCAACATATTCACAAATCACAACAAAACAATCATTGTATAGGGTTTGCATTATAAAGCCAGCTTTAATAGATGACATTATGGCAGGTTTGAAACAAAATGTGTAATATTAGTTTATTTTTATATGCAACTTACAATTTGGTAGGATAATTATGAAAAAAGTTTAAATACAATACCTGTTACTTCCATTTTCTCAAATTTTCTGTAATATAAAGCATGATTTTGTTATCATGATTTTATATTATTATATATTCTTGTAATACTTTTTGTTGCAAAAAAAGATAAAACTACAAACTGTTTTGTGGAAACACCAAAATATCCACTTGTAAGGACAACATAATAAACATGCTTAATTTGTTTGTTTTCACTCAACATGATTTAAATTGCCTTTCAATTTTTTATTAAAAATAAATTAAGAGTTAATATGCTTGATTTTTACAAAATTATCTTTGTTACTATTCCTATCAAATTTAATCATTTCATTTTGAGAGAACTAATTAAAAAAGCATTACAATTTTGTATAAAACCAACAAACTTTAACTTCAACATGTTAATCAAAATCTGGTCCCCGTTTCATAAAACGTGTGCAATTGTTGTAAGTGTCAAATTATTGTAACTACCATGGCAACGGCTGCTATGCTCAATGCTGATTGGCTGTTGACCTACAAGTTATAATAGTTGGACACTTACAACAATTGCAAAATGTTTTCAATAGTCAACATAAAATATTTTTCTTTACAGCAATCTGAATCAAGGTGATCTAAATTTAAATTTGAATGATACATTGAATCACCCTATTTTCAAAACCCGCAATGCATATATTATATTTTATGTATTATTCACCTGAATTTTATCAAAAAATATTGAACAGGTATAAAGAGAAGCTTTCATTAGTATCAATTGTTCTTACATTTCTGCTCATCTGTGGTATATACTAGCAGTTTATGCACAAACAAATAATCCATACATGCATTTGACATGAGAAGACATTTATAAGAATTTAACAGATCTAGTAACTTTGTTGACGTATAATATTCAAAACTCACAAAGGGTTGATAAAATTACTGTCATTGAAATTGGCAACTTTGCGGCAAAGTCGCTTCATATTTGTCTTAAATTGTAATTACTAAATATTTTTCACCTATTTTTATGTCATTAAAAGGTCAGAAAAAAATTTGGAGTTGCCAATTTGTAGAGGAAAACAATGATCAATTTTGCCTTAAAATAGCTCTCGTCCTTGATGGGTTAAGTGAGTTTGGCCGATGCAGACAAAGTTACTAGATCCCTTTAAACATTGGTTGAACATAATTTTCATGAAGTTTATAATTTTAAGACAAAATATAAAGAGGAATGTCTTTCACATATCAAACTTTAGAGATGTACAGTGTTACCATGCATGTAAAATAGACGTGACATTCAATAGCTGACTATTCAATGTTTGCAGGAAAAAGCTGATGGTCATATTTAATGACAAAATAAATGATATTTTTTAATTCAATAATGTAATTTTTATCTTTGAATCCGAATAAAATCTGTCATCAACATGAATAATAATCACTAGACAACAACAAAGTAATAACACAATAAAGATAGTAGAAATATATATACCAATATAAACTTAATAATAATGAAATAAATAATACAATAACAGAGTAACAATAAAATAACAATAATAACAATATAATAATCTATTGAAATATGATAACAATGATCCTAATGAGCCTCATGCATAATATTATAAAGACACTATAAATATGCAAAGACAATACAAATATACTTTCTAGAGGATGAATAACCCCGAGCCCCCCGCCCCGCCCCCCGCCCCTCCTCCCCCCCCCCCCCCCAACAAAAAAAGAAGACCTTTAAAACAAAATACTACTCAAAAAAGAGAAAAATCCAAACAAAAATAACTGAAGAATATCACAATGATCAATTAATTGTAACAAGAATATGCTTATAACCTTACTTATCATCAAAATATAAAATAAAGAGAATTTAATATGAAATGAAATGGAAGTGGACAAAAAAATGCAATAACATAATGATTGGCTATATTAAGATAAAAACACAGCCGCTGCTGCTGCTGCAACCATATCGCTTTACATTGGTGACATTTAGCATTAAAACATTACGTTTCTGCAATTATGATAAGAGATATAGATGTAGGCAGGGGCATGACTAATAGCAGGGGTGTAGATGGGGACATAGGGGCCCCCCTCCCAATAATTTGGCACTGAAAAACAATTTTTAAAAAACCAGAAGGGCGCACATTTAATATAAAATAAAGAAAATACATAAAGTGCACTCTCAAAAATGAGTATGCCCCTCGATCAGTCGGACCACGCTATGCCACTTGCTAAAAGGGAGGTTTACTTGAAGCAATAACCCCCCCCCCCCGGCCCCCGGGATATCTTGCCTTTGTCAATACCCCCTCCCCCTTCCCTATACAAAATGATCAACCCCTTGAGACAAATTGATGCTGATAATATCCATCTCCATCTCCCATAGACACCAGCCAAAGATATCACACTTAGTTCCGAAATGTTTTACCCTAAATGTTATCCGTTTTACAATTATTTTGCATAATTATAGACTATCCCTTCACATGAAACTCAAAATGGTACCCAGCCCTCCTCAAGAACAGTCTGGATTGACCCGTTGCTATCTGCATTGATCTTTATACGGTGTTTCACAAAGATTTTAAGTTGGAATTTACATTATGAGGGGGGGGGGAAATGTTTGTATTAACTCTTAACGTGCCAGGGATTTTAATGCTCTATGGCATTGGTGTGTATTGTAACTCAGAAAAATGCGAGCTTGGCACTCAAGGAGTTAAATTGCCTAAAATGTTTAAATACACAACATAAAAACTGCCAGTGAAAAATCATCAATACGTTCTTGTTAATGAAAAAGTGTCATGTTCTTGGAGTAAAATTTTTTCTCAAATTTATATTTGCAATTTTTGCTTTGTGAATGTGTTTTTATTTCAAGGATGCAAATGGCCTACCATCATTTTAAGTCCAACTTAGAATTGAAATTCAACTTAGGATCTTTGTGAAACACTGCCCAGGTCTTTGAATTTAGAACAGGCCTGCTGGCCCGAGGCCACTTAGCTTTCATTAATCAACATTTTACTTGCCCTAATGAGCAACCAACATATAACAGGCTTTTAATATTAGTTTGTCTATGTGCGGACAATCAGATTAAGATTTTGGGCCACTCAAACTTGAGAAATCTTGAATTTACTTGCCAGACTTGGCCACAAGAACAATGTCAGGTTAATTGTTAGCATTCTTGTATATATATACAGATATAAAAACAACTGAAGACTTTTGCAAAGAGGAAAACATTTACTGTGATCCAAACCGAAGTTAATACAGGAACCGGGGGGAGGGGGGGGTGGGAGGGGGGGGAGGGTGGGGGGGGGGTGGGAGGGGAGTTGTTTCACAAAGATCCTAGGCCTAAGTTGGACTTGACTCTATTAGTTGGACTTAGAAATTATGGAAAGCCTTCCAAGATTCTTTGAAACAATTTTGTAAAATTTCTTTTAAAAGGCATTAAATGTTGATTCAAATCATTTGTATTTTCTATTATCAAGGGGATATCATGTTCTTGGCATAACATTTATGAAAAGTCTAAAATACATTTTAGACTTAAAATATATTTTATTCCAAGGCTATAAATGGCTTTCCATAATTTGTAGGTCCAACTTAGAGTTAAGATCAACTTAGGCCTAGGATCTTTGTGAAACACCCCCCTGGTGGGTCCTGTATTAACTCAACAGGATTGTAACGGGGAACAGGTTAACCGTCCCAACCAGAGTTGCTGTCTGTTCTAGGCCCCGTCGCAGAAAGACATACAATCAATTGTAAGTTACAATTAATTAAGTAAGTCAGATCATGTGTTCTAAATGCGCGAATCTGATTGGTTGAAACCAATAAACACAGTTTCTAACTTACAATCAATTGTAACTTACAATCGATTGTATTTCTTTCTGCAACGGAACCCTGGTCAGACAGTTCTTAAAGGAATCTAGTAACTAGGCTGACATATATTGCAAGCGAACTATTACAAAAGGTTGTTCAAATTAGTGTATTTCTGTGAAATGGTATGTCCACTGAGTGATGTTTAAACATTTCTTGTCAAATGAATGTCATATGTATGGCCGAGTAATGTGAAAAATGCAAAGTGCTATTTGCTTTAAACTCACTGCCATAAGTTTGCACACAGTTGAAATGATTCCAGGGATTTTGTCGAATTAAATCTTAATTGTGAGTAAACAATAGCTGGTTTCATACATTGTACTTTCATTAGTAAAAGGAAACAACAAAGTTGAGTTTTTTTTTTATTCAGACAAAGTTACTAGATCCCTTTAATATTATACAAAGAGAAAGAG